>JAABKK020028791.1:0-16159 GCA_011634745.2 Catotricha subobsoleta | reverse complement strand
TTCGATACTTTTGTAGAACAAAATATAAGTTTGACATTCTGAAATTGAAAAAAATATCTAAAAGCGAGCTTTTTTTTTATAACTATGTAATTTTTAGCTAAGGGCGAAAAAATTGTAGTTCCGCTTCGGGCGCACAATAGTCTAGCGAAGGCTCTGATTAGACCCTTAAATATGGTTCATTAAATTTGTAAATGGGGATAACTTCTAAACGGATGAATCATATGGGAAAAATGCTTATGAGTGACCCCAACGTATTTTTGATGGTACAACTTTTCTTCATACAATGAACACCCCTAAACCCATCCCCACAAAAAAAAAATTAGTGCAAAAAAAAAATTGGTTATGGTTTTAGGGATATACATTGTAAGGGAAAGGTTGCACCATCAAGAATAAGTTGGGGTTGTTCATAAGTATTTTTCACATATAACTATCCGTTTAGAAGTTATTAAGATAAATTGTATGTTCCGGGAACTTTTTTGCCATCTTACGACCAATCGGTTATGAAATTAACAGTAAAAACCGCGTTGTATGCAAATCGTATTTTGGAAAACTTGATAAAGATACTATTTTATTCATTTCAAGTAGGGAAGAAGGGGGCGATAGCCTCTATCGCTTCCGCCTGGATCCATCACTGTTGTTTATTTCATTATACAAGACATTTATTAATTAAATCACCAACAAGATATGAGAAGTAGATTTCTTTTAATAAATATGTCTTAATAGGCGCTTGATTATCTAACACGTAAAACTAGTTTTGACAAGATATTTTTTAATCTGTACATGATCTTGATGACAATGCGACATTAAAATTGAATAAAATTTATAATATGAAGTTATTTTTTTTTTATTTATGAAAAACTCATGATTCGTGCAGAAAAGACAAAAAAAAATCGACAAAAGACACACAAAGAATGTTTCTATCGAAAATCGTGGAAAACATTGGCTTACATTTATCAAGCAAATTTTTCTTTTTGATTAGTTTCTCAAATGACTCAAACCATTTAAGACTTAAGCACCCAAGCAATTCGACCTACAGTTCAAATTTTATTTTCCATTGAATGTATCAAAATATTTTTATTCACATTTTGCTAATAAAATATACAAGCAATTCTTCTTTTTGAAATTCTGAGCTAACAAATAAATACCACAAAATAACGAATATTTTTATGGCAGAACATATTTTTCATTATATGTATGTAATATTTATATATAGGTTTTATCAAAATATTATTGCCGGTCTTTAAATCAAACAAATAAACAAAACAAAACGTCTTCATGCATTTAATTTTTGTCAATTAGATTCAATTTAACAAAAATATTATTCAGTATTTATTTTTTAAGTCACGACTGTATAATTTGTTTGCATTTGATGGTTTTACACATTACAATATCATAATCATGTACACACGCAAATTAAGTAGCCTACACATTGAATTATTTAATTTAAGCAAAAGAGATCAATGCTGTTATACTTAATTCTAGTTCTTTTTTTTTTGCATTACTATTTTGTTTGGTGTTATTTATCAAGAAAATATGAGATAGTTGAAATGAATATGTCATCAATAACAAGATATTAGACCAACCCATAAAAAAACACAAGCTACCAAGGAAAAAAAAAGAAAATGTGTCGAAACCAATGCTTACTTGATTTTTTTTTTTAAATGAAGTAAAAAATGCATTAGCAAATTAAGCAATAAAAACGCTACTTTTTTGTGAGTTATGATTCTAGGCCACTTTAGGGCGGTAAGCTTCAATCCGTGTAACCTGAGCTTTTGATAAACTTCAACTCGGCTAAACTTGACGAAACCTCGGGTTTCAAAGCATGGGTTTCATGAAACCCGAGGTTTCGTCAAGTTTAAACGAGTTAATGTTTATCAAAAGGTCGGGTTACCCGAGATTCGTGGGTTACATGAGTTGAAGCTTACCGGCCTTAGTTGAAGTATGGCAAACACTCGATCGAGTAAGAGTTTCAGAAAATGCGCTAAGCAAAATTTATATTTCACCATAAAAATCATTCATTTTAATCATTCGAAAACAGTTTTTGTACCAAAACGACAGGCAATTTGTTATCAAAAATATAAGTTTATGTAAATAATAAACGATTAAAATATAAAAAGTTGAATAATTTAATATGTTCATTTTTTTTTATTATTTCTTCTTTTCAGAAATATAGTTGTGCAATAATAGGAATTTTTGTATTTCTATAAAATAATAATTTATAATTAATATTGGTTTACCTGACAAAAACAATTGATAATTTATAGAAATTGATTAAGAATATTTTGAGTTAACAATAATAAGTTAAAGTTTATTAAAATATATTATAGAAAACGAAACTGGAGTGTAAGTTTCGAAACCCTGCTATATGGTAGGGTTTAACGAAACCCGAGGAATGAAACACGAGGAATGAAACACGAGGTTTAATCAAGGGTTACTCAAGTTGAAGCTTATGAAAAACTTAGGTTACACGAGTTGAAGCTTACCGCCCTTAGGGCTTTGGTTTTCATAACCTGGGCTTTATGAAACCCGTGCTTTAAAACTTTGGGTTTAGTCAAGGTTAACCGAGTTGAAGTTTATGAAAAGCTCGGGTTACGCGAGATTACTGGGTTACAAAAACAGTCATCTTCCTAAAAGAAAAATAAGATAACGAATATTTTCACTTTCGTAACGTAAATTGCGTCATTTTTTGAATCCGATCTCTCCATTTTGAATTAATCCATTCTATTTTCAACGTCAATGCCCCCAAATTCTCAAATGAGGAAACAAAATGTACTTATATTTTCATTTTTCAAATAATGAGTTTTAGTTCATATTAAAATTTAAAATGTTGTGTTATACCTACATAAAATTATTGAAAACTTTCTACCTGTAAGACTTGAGCCAGCGCCTTATAGGTTAGTAGGTTAACTTAACAGTTAACCATAGTTACCTATGAGGTGGTGCACATATGGGGTAATCTATATTTCTAAAACTCAGCGTTTTTTAAACTTCTACTTCTATCCATGTGCAGACATATCTATGCATATCACCATATGAAATGTACAATGTGATTAATTTCTATCTATATTCTATTCTAATATTAATGTTACATAATAGTTTAATATAGGCCCATACTATACGTAAACTCTTAGCAGCTAAAATGAAGATATTTCGAAAAGTAACGATCGGATCGATTTGATGTAAAGGCAAAAATGTTTGTCTCTCAAATCATTACTTTTCGAAAATATCTTATTTTCAGCTGCTATAGCAGCTTACGTTTAGTATGAGGCATGTGAGCCATTTATTGCTATATTATTTAGGGTATAAATTAAAATTAAAATGCAATTTTCTTGTGGATATCAGCAAAATAACATTATTTTTATCGTTTCAGATCATGGATTATTACAAACAAAAACATGTTTGTCGCCCTTAGCTTTAATAAAATTATATGTAGGAGATTCAATTAAACCACCATTCATATCACGTAATACTAACTATAAGTTAGCATCAGCATTATTAAATGATAACAGTGACGATAATATTCAAAATAATAATGCATTTTACGATATTTTAAGACGCAAAGAGAGATCCGTCGACAGTCATGAATCCCTTGAAAATACAAATGAAGATTTTGTATCACGTGTACAAATTACACCGAGCATATTTATGAGCATGTGTCCAGCACTTTTGGTACAAATAGAGCAAGGTTCATGCAATGAAAAAGCCAAATTTGAAATAAGCGATCATCAATTGAATAATGTTTGTAAATATCGGAAACAAAATTTAATTTTTCCTTGAATTTATCAATTGAAAAATTAGAAAAACTTAATTTCAAATTAAATTGTTTTTATTTTTAGCTTGGATTTGGGCAACTCTATCTGTATTTTTAATATCAATGTGTGGTCTTGTTGGAATTGCAATGGTGCCATTAACAAAATCTGGTTCTTATAAAGAAATCTTACGATTTTTGGTGGCATGCGCTATTGGAACATTATGTGGTGATGCTCTTATGGTAAATAAATAAATTTTGTTTTTCTAAATATTTACGTTATAGTAAAATGTTATGTATTTTTCTCTATTTTTTCTATTTTAAAAGCATTTGCTTCCACATGCATTAGCTCCACATAAAGATCATAACGATGCTGAAAACACAAAATTATTTGAAAATATGGATGAAGGTGACGAAGCAGTTTGGTTATGTGCATGTGCGTTTTTAAGTGCCCTCGTTATGTATTCAATTGAAACATTATTACCATTAATTGGTGGTCACGGTCACAGTCATAATCATTCACATAATAAAACACGTGATAATGCAATTGATGTATATCAAAATACGAACGATCGAAATTTGAGTATTGGAGGTGAAGAAACCGATATTGATATGGAAATATCAAAGAAAAATAATGAAGAAAATATAATGGTTAAGGATACAAAAACGAAAAATCGTGCAAAGCTTACACCAGTCGCATTCATGGTTGTTATTGGTGATGGATTACATAATTTAACAGATGGCATGGCGATTGGTGCCGCATTTGGTGCTGATCCAGTTACCGGAATGGCAACCGCTTTCGCTGTTCTATGTCATGAATTACCACATGAACTTGGTGATTTTGCGTTATTACTACAAACTGGGGTTAGCATTAGACGAGCAATATTTCTAAATGTTGTATCGTCGGTGCTCAGTTTTGTAGGTATGATATTTGGCTTGGTAATTGCTGGTGTTCATACAGGTTTTGTACGATGGATTTATGCTGGAACAGCTGGAACATTCCTATATATTGCATTGGCTGATTTAGTACCAGAATTAGGTCGTACAGTTGTTAGTGTTAAAGTAGTTCTCATACAAGTGCTTGGAATTTTTCTTGGTGGTATTATAATGTTAGTTATTGCTTTGAATGAAGATAAGCTAAAAATTTTATTTGAATAATTTTTTATCGTTTATCATTATTATATAGGTACATATTAATATTTTCATAAATACTTATATTTTAAGCGTAGAATTATTAAAAATATAGAAAATGTTTATTTAAAATGTTATGTAATATTATAGAAAATCGCAGTATTAAAACGAAAACCATAAAGTTTAATCTAATATAATTATCGTTCATTCATTATCGCCATCATATATCATTTAAATTTAAATTAAATTTATAATAAATAAATATATTTATAAAACATTTATAAATGTTTTTTTTTTACTTACACTTGTTATACAGAGACAGAAATGGTAATCATAAAACTGTACAAACAAAACTGTATAAAACCTGTATAGATCATGCAGTCAAATCTTTAGTCGATACTAAAGTGTCTGTATAAAACCAAACTAGTTTCAACATTTTTTTGAGTGTAGTCCCAAATATTTATCACAATATTTAAGAAGATTTACCCGGCTTGGATTCTATAGAAAAAGTTTCGCAATTTAATCCTGAGAATAAAAAAAAAAATATATTAAAGTTTTGTAAACCCATTCAAAAGTTATGAGACGAGGAAAAAACACAATAAACACTCAAAATCACAAGTTCAACTGGATTTACGCGGTTGCTAAAATTTAAAGGTCCAGTCACATCTAAAAATGCTTTTGGAGCTAGAAAAATCAAAACTTTTGGGAAACGAACCACCCTAATGTATATGTCATATTTTGATAAGTAATTTTTAATCTCAGAGAATAACTTAGCGTATATGACCGCTAGGCAGCGCCGTAACCAGGAATTTTTTTAGGGGCTGCATTTTTTTATTTATATCGACGATTGCAAAATTGCCTCAAAAAAAAGTTGCGAGCAAAAAACAAAAATCGGTCTTCAGGTCAAATACCGCGGAAAAAAACGCGCTGTATGCAAATCGTATTTTGGAAAAGTGAAAAAAAATACTATTTCCAAATTCCAAAACACCGCGAATCGTAAACTGACTTTTTCATTTTTTTGGGGCGGCTGAGGATGCTGAGATTTCACTAGGGGCGGCTCAGCCGAACATACCAGCCCCCTACCCTGACAGTTTTAATTTTTTTAACCTGCTGTACCTGCCATTACCATATCATTCTCATGTATCCAGTGCCATTACATCCCTCTACATCTATCCATATCCATACCCTACGTCCCATCACATCCACTTCATCTTTAAAATTCTGAACATCCTCAATGTCCACTCCACCACTCCATCTTCTGCGAAAATTTCATGACGCCAGAGCTCAGCGTTCGAGAGTTTTTGATGGGACATACAAGCAAACAAACAAACAGACAAATTTTCCCCTTTATAGTTAAGATAGTTAAAATTTGGTGCGGGTGAAATATGCGTGTAAAAATTTGATTTGTCATTATATGTGTGCGAATTGGTGAAATATGGCTGCATATTTTTCTTATTTAGCATTATGAATATCAAAACCGCCCAAATCTATACATATTTTTTTCCGCACGAGCATTTCACAAACATTTCACTTCTTAATAAATAAAAAACATTTCACGTGAACAGGAAACCTACAGCTTTAGATGAAATTTCTCTATATTACTTATTTCGTCATGCCCATACTCCACACAAGTTTCTAGGAACTTGACTTGAAAAATTGTGAGAAAAGAACGAGAGGCGAATATTAAATTACAAGTGAGCAAAGAGTTCAAGAGATACGAAAACATGAAAAAATTAGCTTAATTTTTTCAAGTTTCGTATTTTTTAACCTCTTTGCTCACTTGTAATTTTATATTCGCCTTTCGTTCTTTTTTCACAATTTTTTAAGTCAAGTTTATAGAAACTTGTGTGGAGTATGGGCATCAATTAAACTAAATATTAGATTCCCATTCTGCGATGATGAATCCGTTAAATTCATTAAATATATTAAAATAATCATCTGAAAAAAAAAGTACTAAAATATTTTAAAAGAGCGCGCCCGATATAAGTCCATCGAAATTGAAAACTCTCCAAATTTCGTTTCGCACATAACCTAAACCTAACCTAATTGCCGGAAAACAGGTCGACAGTAAAAAAATCCACTGAACGTACGTACATATTTCTTTTTACATTTATGGTGGACAGAAATAGACGTCTACGATGAAGGTACATACATAATTAATGGATATTCTATAATAAATATTAAGTGAAACATATTAATGAGTGACTAAAAATGATCTTAAATCAATTATCGAAAATTCTAAATATCGTTTTATACAATTTTTAAGCAGATGATTGAAATTTTCTGTGATAATAAAATTTGTTCGAAGTGACAGCTCGCCTATAGTTTTTATTTGTGTTCAAAATTATTATTTTTTTTTTTTTATGTTTTACAATCAAATAGTACTATTGAATTAATTGTATGGTAATAATGATTTTTCTTTCTAAATGTTTTTAGTTAAATATTTCGTATCCAGCTACTGGAGCTCAAAAGCTCTTTGAAATTGTTGATGAACACAGACTTCGTATTTTTTACGAAAAACGTATGGGCGCTGAAGTTCATGCTGATCCATTAGGTGACGAATGGAAAGGTTATATCTTACGTATTGCTGGCGGCAATGACAAACAAGGTTTCCCAATGAAACAAGGAGTGCTTACACATAGTAAGTTTTGGTTATTTTTTTCATCAATTAGATTTATTTTTGATATACTGTTACCAACGGATTTTCGATTCATTTGCATGAAAACAGAAGAAAACTAATGCAAATTTATCATACAGACAACAATAGTTGTGTTCTTTTTACATATTTTTTCTGCTTGATGTAGAATTTGCTCTGGATAAGTGAAATTTATGCTTTATGTACATCAAACTACACTCACACAAAACTTTAGTAGTATTGTACAAATTGTATTCTATCGCTATCAAGAGCAGAAAAAATATGTAAAAAGAACACAACTAATAGTGTAATAATGTATGAGTTTATTTGGGTAATTTAGTGTTGAGCATTATGCAAGCTAGACCGAAAATCGATGATAAAAACAGTTACAAAAATACTCATATATGACTCATTTGCAATTAAAAATAATGACAAAAAAAAAATGTTAATAATATTTATTCATATTTTCGATTTACAGCTCGTGTACGCTTGTTATTGAAAAAGGGACATTCATGTTATCGTCCACGCCGAAATGGTGAACGTAAACGTAAATCAGTTCGTGGATGTATTGTTGATGCTAATATGTCTGTATTGGCATTAGTTGTTGTACGTAAAGGTGAAAAGGAAGTTACTGGCTTAACCGATACCCATGTGCCACGTCGTCTTGGGCCAAAGAGAGCCAGCAAAATCCGTAAATTGTACCAATTAACAAAAGATGATGATGTACGTCAATATGTTGTTCGTCGACCATTACCCAAGAAAGAAGGTAAGAAACAACGGTATACCGCACCAAAAATTCAACGTTTGGTTACACCAAATGTTTTGCAACGGAAGAGACATCGTTTGTCATTGAAAAAGAAACGTCAAGTAAATGCTAAGGAACAGCAAGCTGAATACGCTAAACTTTTGGCTCAACGTAAGAAGGAATCGAAAGCTAAACGTGAAGAAGCTAAAAGACGTCGTTCTGCTTCAATGAGAGAATCTAGAACTTCACAAACAAGTGAATCAAAATAGATATTTTGTTTTATTTTATAAAAAGAACGTGAAAATAATAAAAAAAAAAAACATTTACTAAAAAATGTATTCATTTTTGTTTTCAATTGGACACATATTTGTTTTGTGGCGAGTGAATTTTGAAATTAATCTTGAAAAATGGTGCACATTTTATTGCGGTTTTCGCATTAATTTGTATTTAAGTAAGAACTAGATGGATATCTTTTGCTGTCTTTTATTTATTTATTTTTTTGAAAACCGAAATATGTTTTTTTTATTGGTGAAAATCATTTGATATTTGCAATCATGGGTATTAGAAGTTTTCTTTTGAAATAAATATAATATTAGCAGCAATTCACGATTCTTCTATCTTCTTGATATATTATTAAAAAAAAATCGTCTACAAACTATATACAACTTAAAGTCTTAGAAAACCGGCAATAAATTAATGTAATTTAACCTATCAGGTGGTTAATACTAAAACAATCGATTGGTTATCGATCAGAAGTTTTTTAAACTAAATATTCAATAGTTTTTTTTATTTTCTTAACCCAACTTAAATGTTATACGATTCACTTTCTTTAGACTTTAGAGTAAGATTATATGTAAAAGTTATCCTAAATTTCTTGTCAATCGTTGCTTCTTATGGTCCGTGTTATATTGCGTATTGAAAAAATTTACAATCATTGTATAGCCAATAACTGAAATATATTATAAAGCATGGAAAATCAATTGTAAAAAGGAGAGAATATTACGCTTCACGTAGTCATTAAGTAAAGGCATTCACACTAGGTCACCAGTAACAGTGAAATGCATTTTATTCCCTCGCTATAATTGCTACAATAAAATTATCGATTGGATTAAAACATTTCACTTTTATAAAACACACATAAGTAATTTCAACGTTCAAAATATAAATGATCGGAGAGCCATTTCTTTATTTTAAATAAGTTCCTATTACAGTAACAAATGAAATGTTCGAAACCAATAATCCCACAATAATTTATCATTTGTCTTATGTAACTTGACCGTGATAATAGATATTCAACTTTCGCTCACACTCACATCTATTATAAGAACATAATTCAGACGATGATAGACTTAATTTCTGTGCAACGCTTAGCCTTGAAAATTTTCAACAATTCCATACATCTGTTCTCGTATGAAGAATATTCAACTACTACACGTACCTACCAAATTGCGAACAAATTTTATGTGTTTGCTTTGAATTTGAAACAATAAGAGAAATTTTATTAATAAATCATTTATGCTTGTAACTTGTAATACAAAATTTATTTGTTGTGAACATAACAATTTTTCTATTAACATATTTTTTTATCAGAGCCTATATAGAATTAACCGTAAGTCAATAATAATAATTATTGAACATACGTAATACCAAAAGAATATTTGATAAGAGACAATGCATATTGAACGTGTAACTTGCATTCTTTGAATGAATATTGTTGTTTATCATCATGTTAAAATATAACTGACATATTTTAGTATTATGATATAAGCACGGCATTCTAATCTAATTCTAATTAGAATGCCGTGATATAAGGCACATAGCGATGACATTTCTGTCCTCCAGTACAAAATTCAGCTATAAGAGTCTTTGTTTGTCCTCCAGTACTTTGGTCAGCTACACAGTTCAGCTATTCGTTATAATACGTATGTATATGTGTGGCGTTGGCGATGTGCCTTATAGCTAAGAAAATATCAAACGAAATACGTACGTTAGACAAATATATTTTAAAATAAGATTCAGATAGTTTTGTACAAATATTTTAGAGAGTAAACAGTACACTCAGGTCACAGTAAGGTTCCAATTTAAATACTTATTAAGTGGACCTGGATTACAGGTATAATAATCTTTATACACGGAATAAAGATGCGAGTACTCACTCATAATTTAAATGGAATAAATTGTATTTATATAATAAAATGTCGGAATACAATATATATACATAATGAAAACCCCTTTTTGGTATACAAAAGACGTTATAAATAATTATACCTATTTTCGTGAAAAAAGAGTTCCGCCTTTGAGGTTTATTACTGTAATAGAAATAGTTGCACTGCAGATTGCGGTCTGTGTTTTTCATGAAAACGATTATTTATGTCTAAATCGCATCATCATTTTTATAAAAGAATGAATTAAGTTGACTTACATCTTGAATTCTCTCCTGCTCCGAATTTGAATCAACCTCATCACTATTAATAATGGAGTCTAATTCCATATTCTGAACATTATTTTGAAATGAAATGATCTTATTTTTATCAAAAAACAGTTTTCGGAAAAAAAAAATGTGGTTTAACCTTTTTTTAAACTAAACCATCGATATATAAGTATGTATATTAAGGCACCTCCACATGATTGAACAAATTCATTAGGCGTGTTTGAGCAGTGATCTTTTTCACTCTAATATATCCAAAACGTCGATATAGCAGATTTATAACTTACCCCTTTTAATCTTTTTTAATCTCTACCTAAAATAAGTAGGTTAGAAAAATTGCATCTGAATTACACTGAAGTTACTCCTTCTGATCCAAATCGTGCTCGGGCATATTACGTAAATAAAAAAAACGAAATCATATTTTTGGATCATTTAGAGTAAAAAAGATCATCTCTCAAACCAGAGCCGAATTTAAATATTTTGCGCCTCTGGATTTTTTTTTCGACAACCAAAAACAAAAAAATAAGTTCACCAAAAAAACCGCGGGAAAACTGTCCTCTAAGCAACTTTTGGAGAACCAGGGCCGTATCCAGCGCTAAATCACACAGCTGGCTAAGCCTCGAATATTTGATATAATATTTTATAAATACGTGGTTAATATTGCATATGGTCGTCAAAAAAGTAAGTGATACTAAACTAAATATGAAAAACAAAGAAAGACCATAAATAAAAGTTACTATTCATGCACATAAACCACGAAAAAAACCGCGCTGTATGCAAATTGTATTTTGGTAAACTTAAAAAAGATAATATTTTTGCTTTTCCTAGAACTGTCTCTATTAATTCTAGAGCTGGCTTAACCCTCACGAGCCTCTTAGTAGGTGGACAACTGAAAAAAGATACTATTTCTCCAGAATTTTGCGCCTCAGTTATTCGGCGGCCCGCATGGTTCTTGCCCATCTTGTCCTGGGGTTAAAACGGCCCTGGCCCAAACACGCCTATTGTAGAAATAAAATTTCCATGTGTTAGATTAAATAAATTATTTAAGGTCCATATATTTGATGGAATTAAATTATTTTCTGCGATATTTTTTTCAAAATTGCTGCAATTTTGTTTCTGTATACTGTACAAAGTGTGACTGAAATAAACCCAGCCAAAGCACTTAATTTAAAAAAATATTTTTTTATGTTGCAATTACTCTGACAATGTGAAAGGAGAATTAGTGATTAATAGTATCCAGTGCCCATATCTACACAATCGACAATATTATTGTAGAGTTCAAGCCTACAGAATATTGTCGATTATGCAGAAATGTGTCAAATCACACATAGACGAATTTATATGACAAGTATTTCTAAATATCCGTTCTTTCCGACGGACAATTTTCTTTAAGCATCTCATTTTATTTCAATAATACAAATCGAAAGTGCATCAATATATAAAATTAAAACAAAATTTTATTATTGCATTTTTTTGATCGACTTTGAATTGAATAGTTATAGGATATTTTCAATTTCACAATGGCCATTTCATTAATTAGATTATTTTCGCAGAAAATTGTTACCTTAATATTAATAATTTATCTCAAATTCTTCATGCGAAATATTTGAATAAATGAAATTAACTGGGTCGCATGCAGTAAATGTTATAAAGTTATAATATTATTAATAAACGTTTTTCTTTTTATGTTTGTTTGCGTATTAAAATGATAAATAAATTTAACAAATAATTTTCTTTTGGTTTTTGTATTGGCACGTATTTAAATATTCAGTAAATAATTCCAATGTTCGGTAAATTGTCCAAATGTTCAGTAACTCAATAACCCGAATTACTCCGGATTGGGATATTTTCACAAAGAGAGAATAATAGGATTATAAAAGAGGAATATAACGAGAAGAGATCATTACTTATACCCAGTAGGGATCTAGCGGTGGAAAAAAGTTATTCAACAAAATGTATCTTTCTACCGAACACTGGGGACAATTTACTGAACATTTGGATTGTTTTCTACCGAACAAAAGATATTTTCTTACTGGTAGAATAAATAGTTCCCTTTTGTATTGAGCGATAATTAAAGGTGTAAAAATGTACATATCTGAAAGATAATAATCACAATTTCCACATACTTACAATAAAATTAATTAACATTAACCCCTGCGAATGAATTTCTGGTTAGGTCATGTCGAAAATATCAACAATTTAACAAATTCTAAATGGAATATAAGAATATAGAGTGGTATAACTGTATAATTTAAAAAAATCAGCCGTAAATTTATTTTCCAATGATAACCATTTTATTAATAAGAATACATTTAAAAATTGGTGTCGCTTATTTAATTATGATAAGTTCGAAGAATTCATTTTGGCTGTAATGTGAGTTGTTGAGTTATTGCACGTATTTTCGTTATCGAAGTAAATTATTACTAATTCAAAATTCTTTTCCATTATCTTAAGCTATAAAATGGAAATTGTAAGGCCTTTATCCCACGCTAGCGTGAGAATTTATCATGCGAATGGACTTTAACCCTCCTAAACGGTTGCTAAAGTACAAAAAATAACATGAATTAAAACTTTTCAACCATTTTTAGAGAGGATACACTTCCCTCATACAAGCTTTTTCTGTGCGATCCACCATTTAGAGGTTAAGCCCATTCGCATGTTAAATACTCAACATAAATTAATTTATCATGATAATTACCATTGGAATGAGCTTAGAGTAACTAAGTTTGTAAGAGGGAAGTGTTCGTTTCTAAAAATGGGTAATAGTTTTATTTCGTACATAATTTTCTATACGAGCAACCGTTTAGGCGTTAAGCCTATTCGTTTTGATAAATTCTAGCAATAATGATAGGCATCATAGGTGGGATAAGGGCCTAATGCAGAAAATAGATTTCACTTTTAACTATACATTTCATTAAAGTTATACATTAATATAGTTCTGTCTTGGTCTATACACTATATACATACAGTCTTATGTGCACCACAAGCATTGACAATTACTTGCTTTAAAGGGTACAATGGTACAATCTGACAAATTCTGAACATATATTCAAGTTATATAATAAAATATTTAGTGAATTCTTAAGTGATTTTTTTGAATTTTCACAATTTTTTTTATAACAAAATATAAATTGTCTCAAATATAATTAATTGTCTTGTCTTGTTAGTACATTTTTTTTTTTTGCTATTGTCTAATATGTATATGAAAAAGAACTAGAGCATTGTATCGTTAACATTATTTGTTCATATATTTCTAAATTTTCCATTTGTGTTGTTTGCACACGATAAATGTCATATATCTTGACACTATATGGGAATTATTTATGGCCGGATGGCAATTTTAAACCATGATTTTTTAATGAGATGTGATATGAAACGTCATTCTAATAACATTTATCATTACAATAACAGCAAAATATATTTGGTCAACTGCCCATCATCATTTCACTCGTTCTGTAAACAACATTAAGGTATAAATGTAAGATTTCAAAATATTTTCAGATTTTTAAAATGTGGAACATCTACTTTTCTCAGTGAATGTAATGAAATATGCATGAGTATTCACAATCGGTATCATGTACTCGAGCTACCTATATGTTTATGTAGAGGTTCCATATTTGAGTACAGCACTAAAAAATGAGAAATGAAATCAGTATAAGCCTTAGGGTAAATAATAAAATATTTTTTAAATGTTATCCATACATTTGTACATTTACACGGTCCATCACTCATCATATGTCTGTAATGAGATTGTTTTGTTAAAGCAACAGGAGGACTGGACACATTTTCATATCATATATTGTGCATTTCAAGTAGTCAATACATTTATAATTGCATATCTGAAAACATTTCGGTAAAACAAATATAATAATAAAAATATTTTATAAATATTAATTTGACAAAGATGACAAATATTTCGAAAAACAAATAAATCAAATTTCTACGAATAAGAAAACATCTGAGACATTTTCATTGTCAATTAAAGCCCCGAAAAATGCTTTGTACTTGGTAAAACATCCAACAAAGTGGAACCATAATTTGATCAAGCCTAAATAAACGTTCACCAGATTCAGTTTTCATGTCATTTGTTGTACATTACATTTTTTTATTTCAATCAATCCATTGACATTTCTACTGTTTCTACGTTTCAATGATAATTAAAACATACAATTGATATCTTCTACGCCCGAAATACTCTTGAATTGTATTAAATATAAACCGTATTTTTTTCAGCAGCAACTCTTCATCAATCATATGTCTGTGTCCATGCTTTAAAGTTATCTGTTTTGTAGTGAGATAGTGACATGGATTCCAATGCCATTGAAATGGCATATATTATCGGAATTTAATATAATTTATATGTCTGGATGAATGATTGCGTAACGGTTTGCAATCGTCTGGAACACATTCGTATCCATTGGTATCCACTAGAACTATCAAGTACCCTCCAATTCACATGCAAAATATAGTTTTAAATATTTTTTTTTTTTATGCCCATAAGTAAATCAGAAAGAAAATAACTTAACTTTAGAAAAGTAACAAGTTTAGAATTAATAACAAATGTAAAAAAATTACAGCACCATCATTTGAATATAATCTATTCGAATTTTAACTATCTTTTTAGAATTATCTAAAGGCAGATCAATTAAATTGGTTGTGTGTTTGTTTTTTTGATTCCAATTTTTTGTTTACTGTTATTCATTATTCATATTAGCACTTTTTGATTGTGTTTAATTTTTTTCAACGGTGTTTTTTTTTATGCTTTTTATTGCGCTCTTCGCCTCATGCTATCTTAATTTACTAAAAAAAAGTAATGTTTTATTTACATATAAAAATGTATTATTGAAATTTATGTCAAATGATTTTAGTAGCTTTTGCGGCAATGTTGACAAGTATTTTGTTCTAAAACTATATTACTTAATGGCGTCTACACATTCTACACAATTTTGTCGATCGTATAGATTTATTATTAAAAAAAAATTCGATTTAAATAATTAATCGATTAACGGTCAAACTCATTCCTGAGAAAAATCAAAATAAAAAAAAATAAAAAAAAAAACACGATTATAATAGAATTACATTTATACATAGTATAGTACGCTGTGGATAATATAACATTGCATTTATTAGATTCCTTATTTGCGGTACAATTTGCAACAATCTTATCAATATAGTTTATGTTAATTTTAATAAAAAAAATTAAGCCGTATTGAGTGGCTAAATTATGAAATGCACATTATAGTCTCTATATAAAACATATTTGAGTCACAGTGTGTATTATAAACGGTAGTCCGCCAAGAAAATTCATCTTATTTAATCGAAAAATGTTAAGGAAAACCAGAAATTATAGAATAATATTATTTATTTAATCATTTTATTTATCAATTTATCGGTTTACTATACATCGCTAGCACGTTTGACACTTGACAGCTAAAGATAACCTAAAACGTGTCTTTGGTACCAATACTGCAT
>JAABKK020028768.1:11088-45931 GCA_011634745.2 Catotricha subobsoleta | reverse complement strand
GGAATCTTTCACATATTGAACGCATTCTTCGGATTACTGCCTGCTGGTTCGCATGTTCAAGAGTCATGCTCTGTGACAATAAGGTGCCAATCAACTTTATTTTTATTTATTATAAAATAATAATAATAACCTGAAATAAACGGTATAGAAAAAACAAATTGCAAATCATTAATTTTATTTAATTAGTTAATAGTTCTTTAATTAAAAAAAGGGACCGTTGTTATATTATTTAATTTTCATTTTTTTATTACATAATTTCTTAAATAAAAATGATATTTTGTATACATTTTTATTAACACGGCAACATTTAATTCTGAATCTGAATGATGACGACCACACGCACTTTATGCTTATAGAAAAATATATACTTTAAAATATTATAATAATGAACGAATAAAACGATCTACAATGCTACAAAACACAGCTCTTGTTTAATCCTCAAATTGGCGGTAATTATATACAATATGGTTTTTGTTGTTCATGGAATCCATTCAGTTCTCATTTTATTGTTTCAAAACAAAGTAGGTATATATTTGTGTTATTAACATTTTAAATTTAATATATGAACCTTCATCGCTGATGTACGAGAACATAATTATAAAATTTTGTATTTTAGAATTTTTAGTCAACTTTTATAAATAATATTTCGCTTTATGAGCCATAATGAATAATAATAATTCAGTGCATGAAATTGAAGCATGTTTCATTTGAGGCATCTGTAAAACAAACATTTTACATAAGCGAATTACAAAAGCTTTACATCATTTTTTTGAAGAAACTGCGGAAAAGAATACAATCTGGGTAGCAAAAATTGACTCATTTGAGATTATTAGTAACAACAAAAAGTTTGTAAGAAACAATTTGCTTCACCTTTTCTTTTGTTTTTTTTTTAATTCTACTATTTGATATTTTTTAATAAGTTAATTTTATGTCAAAATTAAAATTTTTGATAAAATAAGTTAAATATCAAAAATAATCCAAAAGATTCTTGAAGCACCAACAGAAATTGAAATAATTTACAATCGTAATTCAATTAGTTTAATTTACCTCGTGCATTGATTTCAGTATTCAATTATTAATTTTTATTAGTTTTTTTTTTAATTATTACGTAACAATTTTCTTAGAAGATGAACAAATGGTCGTTAAATTAATTATTAAATATATAACGTCAAATGTTTAAATATATCTTTTCTACATTCAATACTTTTAAGTATTCGATCAATATTTAACGTAAAATTACCGCGTTAAAAAAATAAAGTAAAACATTAATTTTTTTTTTAATTTGTTAATGAAGGCTTAATGAAAATCATTCAATTTTAAGATATAGTGTATTACAGATTACTTTTGTTCAGAATTGTTAAATTACATTTTTGCTTGTGATTCGCCCATCTCTGTTTTGAAGTATATTATTTCATTTTGTAAGAATTCTTTAACATTAACATATCAAAATTTTCTCAACATCTCAAATGTTCTTTATTCACATTATCTAAATAAGAAATAGTAACCGCACCTTCTACATTTTATGTTAACATACGCTAAATTGAGTTCAGTCTACACACATACATAATATAGTCCAGCATAAAATTTCACACTATATATATTCTAAAATATTATATCTAAGATATTAAAAATATAAATCTTTTCCACTTGAAGTTTCTTTTTTTACGCGATGACATATACTTAATAATAATGTGTTGATTTTCTCATGGGTTTTTTTCCATTCCGTTAAAAGATGATATTCATCCGTTTTCTAAACACAAGCCGGTACATGGTATCTACCTTCTATTCCGATAAAATGTAAATTTTTGGTAGGATTTATGTGTAAGCAGAAGCAAAGCAATGGTAATCGTTCGATGCGAGCATTTTTATAACCTTTTCATAAACATAAATTCGACGGCAGAAGAAAAAAGAAAAGAAGCACGAACGAAGAAGAAACGGATGATTTTATTACGTTATGATATGAATATGATGAAAGATAGAGTCAGGTCGGTTGAGAAGTTTTATGAAAATTGACACCTTTTTTTTATAAATATAATAATAGAATGTGAAAATGGGTGAACTGATATTTTAAGATATAAAACAAGTTTTCAAATACATATGTAAAAGCATTAAAATTGATGAAATGAAATGAAAAAATATCAATACACTACAAATTATGGAAATTATAGATTACTCTTCTTGATATTAAGTATGATTTGATGCAAATAATCATAACAAATAAAAATGCTATAAGATTTTTTATCTCTTCTAAAAACCCATTTGCAATCAAAATTAAGTTTCACTTAATTTAGCAGGGATGAAGCTGATTATTAAATATACGCCAATTGATTACAATTTTCCATGTAAAATCTGTATCAGCTTCATTTAAAAAGAAGAAAAAATATTTTATTTATATTATTTATTATACATTGAAATAGTGTTGCCTACATGCGGTTAGAAATATTGTACACAAAGTTAATTTTCTTTTATTGCAAAAACGTAAGTACAATAAACAGAAATTAAAGAGAAATTTATTATATTTTTCGTTTTCTCGTCATGTTGCAATTGAAAGTTTCTTCTTATTTTATATTATTTTTCTTTTCTGTTGGAAAACTTCTAAGTTTTAACTGCAGAAGTTTTCCACTTGAAAGTCTCAAATAATAAAATTGCATGCGTCTTTTTCACAATAAATACATGTTTTATATAAAATATTAGAATGTAACAGCAAATTTGCTACACTTGCATGTTATTCATGATTTTAAAGAATACATGAATTGCAGTTTTTTGACATTTTAAGTTTAAAGTTAATAAATGATTTAACTTCATAGTTTGTAATTGATGACATCACAGATTAAAAAGTTAGCTCTCAATAAATATTAAGTAAATTAAAAAAAAAAACAAGCTACCAATGGATATTATTGGTGCACGACTTCATTCTTGTTAGAAAAAAAAATAGACAAATCACCCATATTCCCAAAAGTGCAGAAAATAAACAAAAGAAATTTGTCCAAATTTCCAAAAGTGCACGAACAAAAAAAAAATGTCAAAGCAACTTGACTTTTTTTAAAAAAATTTTTTTTTTTGAAAATAATGTAAAAATTTGATGTGGGGGTATTAGCTTCTCCTGGGATTTGAAAAAAATATTACCCTATGTCGATTTTGCTGAAAATAGTATCATTTTTATGTATGTGAACAGAAAATAGTATGTTTATTAAATTTCAAAGAATTACCCTACTTCGATGTTCCAAAATAAAAATAAAAAATTACCTTACTTCGATTTGCAGTAATTATCTTCTTCAATACACTACTTTATTTTATTTGGTTATTAACTTAACTTAAAATTATGTTTTTGTATCATTGAATTTCACAAAGTGTTTTCAAGCTGCGGAGTTATTATGAAAATAAAGTAAAACTCTCTTACAAAAGATTGTAGCTGATATTCACATATTCTCTCAATTTTCAAGAAGCTTGTTCGAAAATATATCGTTTTAACCATTATTTTCTGATTAAGTTCTTTAAGCCTTCTGAAACATTCGAGTTGTTTTCTGTTTAAAGTTATACGGAATGTCTATCTACTATTTTGTACTTGTATTTTCTTTTAACAAGCAATGCTAGCACAGAGCAATACTTTTAATACTGTTACATAAATATTAGGGTGGTTCGATTTTCAATTTTTTCGATTATTCTTAGTTCATATATTTTGTGAATTCTTTGTGAATTGAATTTTATTGGAAATTATTAAATTTGCTGGTAGAGAAAAATGCTCTCAGTATTTCAAAAATTCATTTCTAGACTTCTAACAGCCGACATATTAAGTTTGGCGCTTTAATTGGTCAAGATCATGATCATGTATCATGGGTCAAGATAGACAAATGATATAAAGATTGAAGCGCTTTATTTTAAATTTTAAGACATTTCCGGAGGACTCAAGCAAAGAATATAACTTATTGATTTTTGGCAAATTTACATTTAGGCCGTTTCTTAATTTATTATTTTTATACATAATTACAAGCTAAATCGCCGCTAATTTGAATAAGCTGTAAAATTTAGCATGTGAAGAAACCAGTTTATAATTTTCGAAATTGCACTAATTCAACGCTAAATTTGGACATCTCCTTGTAAAACATCGAGATATCTTGAAATTTAGCTTTGTCTAAATATCTCGAAATAAGTCGGAAATTATGTAAATAAGTTTAGCTACGTCTGAAGAATGGCAAATTGAATTTAGCTTCATTTTATCAAATAAATATGAATTGAGAAACGGTTCTAATTGAATATTTTTAAAATGCTCAAAACTAAATCACCTACCTACCTGTAGATTGAGAATATATTTGAATTATAGTCGTATTGTTCACAAGAATATGGAAAATTTACCATTGCGCATCGCTATCCATAATATAGGAATATAAATTACAAGAAGCTTTACCAAAAACGTTTCAGTTTCAGAAAATTTAAATAAATATATTATTTGATTGGTTGCTGTTGTGAAAAATTGAAAAGTCTGGAAAAACACTAATTGAAATTGAAAATATACAGCGGATTCTAATTGAATCTTTATGTGGTCACTCTTTTTTTTTATTTTCTTGTCATACGTTCAACAAGATATAAACAATTTTATATTTTAATATTTTTATTTTCTTTCGTGAAATGGAATATTTTTTTTTATTAAAAATCTGAAATAGATGTAAGCATGTAAGTACTTACTTTGCTGTTATCAAATAAAATGTTTTGAAATAGAATTAATTAATTATCGTTTCAGCGGTTTGTTGAGTTTCTAACCCAATTTTTTACATTGCCTTGAATACACTTTCTATAATTTAGAAGTAGGTACTGTTTGTGATAAATAGGACGAAAGAAAAAATACTAAGCAAAAGGAACGAACATTTATATTTATTAGTAGGTAAAACCTTTTCCGTGTTTGCTTATTTTACGCTTTCTGTACAGTATTTTACACACAAAACAAACTGTTGTTAAGCACTAACTTATGTGCTTTATATACTTCGTAAAGGAAAGTGAGATCCTTTTAAATCATTTTGCTTTTCTTGCATTTTGTTATTTTAGATTATTTTTGTTTGTTTTACATTGCTCATAAACGAAGGTATCTATTTAAACCTATAATCAAATTTTGGATAAGATTGAAGCTGTATTACAACTAGAAATATTCTTAGAAAGTGCTTATATGTAATTCATTTCTTAAAAATTAAATTTTTAAGTCACAAAAGCAATTAGCTTTTGAAAATATTATGGCTAAAAAAAAACTTTAGCTTTCATTTATTACCTACGTAATCATTGTGATGTTGGTACATATTCTTTTGAAATGACTTTTTTTTATAAGACTATAATATATAAGACATTGTAAGAAAAAAATTGAATTAAAAACTTATTTGTTTCTCGTTTTTACCTTTTTCTATAAAAAAGAAGAAAAAAAACAACCCCATCATTAATTAATTAAATTTAATTTTACTCCAACACTTTTGTGAAAAGGTATTATATATAAAAAAGAAAAAAAAAACGGGCAGCAATTAAAGTCTATGCAGTCAGTACTGTTTATACACCGTGTAGATACTAATTACACAATAACATTTTCTATTAGTGCCGAGATAGAAAAGCAACTCTTTCTTTTGACGCTTTAAAACTTACTAATTTATTTTCATAGATAATATATTTTTTTAATGAACCTGATAATTAGTTAATTAAAATGTACTACTGGAAATTCTTCGATATTTGCGTCTATATCATCATCACCTTTTTAATAAGAAACTTTATTATCATGATCAAGTGAACAAATTTATAACATTTCTAACAAATTCTCTACAAATATAAATTTTCTACAAATCGTTTTAAAACATTTTATGCTTTAAGCTTTCTCTATCCGACTCCAAGCGCATAAATTTTCAGCTTAATATGTTTAAATTTTTGTGAACAGTTGATAGATAACATTTAACGCTATGTAGTTTTTAGACTGACCGTAATTTATAGTTTTTTCTTAACTTAAAGGTTGATGGCATATAATAAATGTTATACCGTAAATAATTTTAGATTTTTTTTATTTTCACAGCTCTCTTAAGGCATTTAAATGGGACTAGTTATCTTTATTGTTAGTTCTTTGATTATGAGAGATAAATGCATTTGTGCCAAACTTAAACCTATTGGATGCTTTTTTGGGTAACTTGATAGAACACCTTAAACTATATATTTTCTAGATACCAATTCAAGAAAATTAGCAACACTTGAACAAGGACAGAGTTGGTATTTAAACGAAAATATCCCATTTTAGTGTTTCAGTTTATAATTTAAAAAAAATAATACTTTTAATAAATGAGTTCCCATATCCCTGAAATCTCAAATCATCATAGTCATTATAATTTTCATAAAACTGAAACATTTCAAAAAGACTTTAATGCACAAAGACGTGAAGCATAATAATTTAATAGAAGTTCTTTCAATCGAATAAAGTATATTTTTATTAATTCATTTTCCTAGTCGAGAAAAATTTAGACATTTTAAATCAGGAACATATCATATGACATGCTTTTAATATGCTTCTGTTATGTATCTGATATAAAATGTCTAATTATTTACAGATGCCTGAAATTATTTCAACTAGGGTTAAAAGCTTACTAATCTAAAAATGTTACCATAAATATAAAAGGTTTTAAAATAAAATATTGTAGAAATAATCAAAATACAAATGAAACCATCCATGAAATATGCAAAATCTGTTGACCTTTCATTAATTATTATTTATATTTACAATACAAGAACTGGACTGTTTGATATTATTCTTTTATGTCAAAATACGTTCTTTTTTTTCCTCTCAAATGACCTATTTCAGTAAATAAATAAAAGTTTCTTTGTACAAATTAAAACTCATTTCTTTGAAGTATGAAAAAATGGAAACCATATTGTGAATTTGGAATAATTCAAGTATGTTTGTTTTTATATGATGTTTAATAAAATAAATATGAGATAAAATTTAAAGTTTTTCTACTCTTTTTTTTTTTTTTTTAATATAATAGTTTTCATGTTTTCTTAACGTATATGTGGAAAAACCACAAATGAAGGTACTAAGTATTTACAATATCATTATGTTAATGAAAAATAAATATCGTTACAAAAACCCACATAGAAAATGTATATTTATTATTTACTTTTTGAAAACTTCAGTAATCTTTATGCGATCATTTAAAAACAAAATTTCATAACTTCAATCAACATTACTAAAATTACAAAGAAGGAAAATAAATAAACAACATTTAAAGCGATAAATTGTTTAAATAAGTTTAAAGGAAAACAAAAAATTCATCAACATGATGAGACTGCGGTTGTGGTATATAAAGTTACTTAATCATAATCAATTAGGTAAAACAGAAATTCAACAGGTGGGTAACATCGGTATTTTAATTTACAAAACGGAAGTAATAAATGTATACCGATTTTCCTGTTGAAATTTTATTGCATCCGTTTCAAATGTAAAACTTTTCGCTAAAATTACATATTAAGTTTATATTATTGCATATATAGCGATATAGCGATATAGCTATTGCATATAGCTAACGAAACGAATAATAATACAATTCAACTAGAACTTTACAAACAAAAACAAAAAAATACAAAGAAAAGGCAAAGAAAAAGCAAAGAAAATGAAAATAGCATAGTCTTTATCGCTATTTTTTGTATGAATCTTTGTCTGTTATGTACAATGTACATAAATTGTTAAAATACAAACAAAAGCTTAAAACTGCAGGTACGTACACAAACCATCGGTACTTAGACACTGGTGTACTGCAATTTATTTTTAGTATTATAATAGATAAGTCTATGTGGATTATAGTAATCTATTCCATGGGCATGTAGCATAAAGAATAACATTTAATTTCCCTCTTTTATTTACCTTATAAATATTTTTACAAATAAAAAAGAAGAAAAAAATGGATAAAGAAAAACGTTTAGAAGTGCAATGCAGTACAAACATTTCTATTTTTTTCTCTTTTACTACTTTTTATTTGCAGTAAAAAAACTCGACCGAGCATTACAAATAAATTGTGAAATTCGACTTTTCAATTTCAATGCATTTCTTTTTAAAATAAATTCGATCCATTGTGCCAATATTAATTCTATGCGATAAACAACATTTAAGTAAATAGAACGTAGGTAAAATGCAAAAATCTCCTGCAACAGCAACAAGAATACAAAGAAAGAATGTGTAATTAAATTAATGCTGTTATTTATGTAGAAACCGATATAAATAATGTATGTTTAAATTATTTAGCTGTGGTAACAGTACGAAAGAGTAAGTTTTTTTGTTTCGTTGATTTAAAAGAATTAACAATGTGAAACTGAATTTAAAAATGTGAATAAAAATATGTTCAGGACTAATATTTAGTTAGATGATGTACAGTTAGCAAAAAAAAAAAAATACAAATACAACTCCCTTTTTTTTTTGCTGCCAAAACCCTTCCGCTACAGGAATAAATTTTCATATTTTATAAATACAACCTATTTGTGGTGTGAGTGTTTCTGAACTGAATATTTGAATGCTTGCCTATTCAAAAAAATAAAAAAAAGTAAATATATTTACCACCTTGCTTTTAGTTAGGTAGTTGAACAGAAATCAAAATAGGTCTATTTGCTGTGTGTATGGGATGTAAACGTAAAACATCTGGTATTCATAATACAGTGCATGAACCACTTGAGTGAATTGCCAGGAGTAAATAAAAGTATAAGATTTATTGCTGATATTTATGTTGGAATGTAGCGGCATCATTTTAAAAAGGCTTTTCACATTTTCAATTTTATGGAAAAAAAAATTATTTACGTTAAAAATAAATTTACCGATACCCAAAAAAAAAAAAAAACATATTGAAAATTGAAATGTTTCAAATAATTTAATGCTACTTATATTGCCTCTGATTTTATGAAATTAAATGATTTTTTATTTTATTTTTTTGAAATAGGAAAACATAATTTTTAATTTTAATAATGTATGAATTATTCAATTTTTCTGTGTAAATCTAAATACTTGTTTTTTTTTATTCTTTGTGAAAACTTCAAACATCTTAAACAAAAAAAAAAAAAACTTATTTGTATTAAGTATCGCTCTGCTTAATCCGAAAATTATCTATTTTATAATAATTTTTTTTTATACTTTGTTGTTGTACAATATATGGTTGTACGTTATACATGAACGCTGTGAATAGAACAAACATAAACTTTAATACAAATTTATATAATTGAATAAAATTTATAATATCCGTTCTCCCAATGAACTCTCACTCTAACTATATAGATTGAATGTCGCATTGTTTATTTTCGATTGTCAGTATTTGTCTAGTGATTTGGAATAAAGTAATTTTATTTTGCATTTTGAAATATTAAATTGGTGTATAAGATAATGAATGAATTGTGCTAAATTAAATTATCAAGATTTTGATATTTGTTATTGCTGTGATGCACTACAAACAATGTTTATTGAAAACATTATTATTGTGTTTATTGTTATTTGTTTCATCGTCAACATCATTTTTAAGTAAACATCAACTAAGAAATGAGTAAGTTCAATAGAGTATACGGTGAAATCTGTTAATGTGACCCCTCTATAATAGACCAAATATGTACTTTCAAGTGTTTAATTTTTGTCGCATTCGGTTACAATTACAATGCAATTCGTCTTGTGTTTCGTAAAGATTTTCGATACTTTTCATGTTCACATTAAAAGATTTTACTAATACCAACGTTTTGTTTTTAAATAAGATCATTTTTATTCAGTTTTATTTCTATCATGTAAATGTAATAGATGTGTAAGAGAACAATTTCAGACTGAAAACGATGTGAACAGCAAAAATAATAACATTGTTGCATTGATATTAGCACGTGGTGGTTCCAAAGGCATTCCATTGAAAAATTTAGTAAAAATTAATGATGTCACATTGCTAGGGCAATCGTTACGTACGGTTCACAATTCAAAAGTTTTTTCTGAAGTGTGGGTGTCAACAGATGATAAAAGAATTGCACGGGAAGCTGAATATTATAAGTCAAATGTACATTTTCGATCAGAATACTCGGCGAGAGATGAAGCATCGTCTATTGAATCAGTTCAGGAATTTTTAACAGTTCATCCGACCATCGAAAATATTGCATTAATTCAATGTACTTCAATATTTCTAACAGAAAAGTATTTAGAAGATGCAGCTGTTTTATTTCGTGAGCGACGGCATAAATGGAAAGTTGATTGTGTTTTTGCTGTTTCGAGGTAAAGTATGCTCTTATCTATATCAAATTTACAAAATGTTTTCCGCTCTTTTAACTGGCAGTTAATGATTCGCTTGATTTTCGTATAATTCTAATTTCAAAAATATTTGTCATTTATTTCCAATATTTCCAATGTAAATAATTTAAATAATTTAAATTGTCCTCATAGAAATTGGCAACTTCGATGGCAATTTTATAGTGAAACTCAAACTTTAGTTCCATTAAATTTTGATAGAAAAAGGAGACCTCGACGTCAAGATTGGTCAGGTGAATTAATAGAAACAGGAATGTTTTATTTTGTGCGACGTTCATTAGTTCAACGAGAGAGTGCATTTCAAAATGATCGGTAGGTATTTGAGCAAATAAATACAGTTTTTTTTAATTTTGAATTTTAATAAGTTTTATCTTGAAATTATTTATTTTCTAGATGTAAATATGTTGAAATCAATCCAAAAGATGCTTTAGAGATAGATAATGTGTATCAATTAAAACTAGCAAAGACTTTATTAAGTATTAGGAATTGAAAAAAAAAACTTTAAAAAAACATTGGGCAATAACTAAAAACTACCTAGTTGAGCTTTAAACAATTATGGTTCAAACTAAATTAAAATATACAAACGCAAACATTAATTGTTTCTAGAATAGAATCAAGAACAGCAACGTAAGTACTTATTTCGTTACATAAAAAAAGTAAATATTTAAGAAGAAAAGATAATTCAATCTTCATTTACAAGTGAAATGCTTGATAAAAATTCGTACAATTTTCCATCCAATTCTATGAAATAAAATTAATTTTAAAATGTAAAGAAATCTTTATTGTTGTTCTTTGTTTAATAAAAAGAAAAAAAAGAAAAAAAAGAAAAAAAAATGAAATAAATGTATATCTATTTGTGAGTTACCCCCTTCTGCCAGGTAGTTCTAACAAAATGTAATAAATTTCTTCCTCTTAAAATACGCAGATTTTCTTCTAAAAGAGTTTACATAAAATCTACGTCAAGAATAAAAGAAAATAGATATAATAAGATAAAAGAAAATTTAATTTATTAATATTTCTTTGAATAAGAGAAAAGTATTTTTATGAAAATTTCTTGAATATCCATACCCGGAAGTAATATTACTTTTATATAAAAGAAAAATTTTAATTCTATTTTTAACAAAATAATCACACAGTTTAAATAATTAGAGAATAACTCAACTGAACTATAAATAATTTTATATTATTTTATGGTAGTCAGTCCTTTTTGGTTTGACATTTGATCAAGAACAATGTTTGTTATAAATCATTACCTATTCTTTTTCTATATTCAACATTTTTTCGTAATTTTCATTTTTTACATTCCTCTGCTTTTTTGTTTTTGTTGCTTTTTTTTCCTTTTTTTTTTTTTTTTGCTATGCCGAACTTGTAACTTACAAATTCAATTCTCATATGCAAATGCCCAGAAGTCCCACTTATTTTCATTTTATATTATTCAAACCTACTCTTCTACTATTAATACTTTGTACATTCATATTTTACAATCTACATCATCGTCATCATGTAAAACATGTTCAAGTTTTAAAATAAAATACAACTGGGTAATATTAAGGTTTGTACATAGGAACAGGAACATTATAATGGGAAACATACGACAGCATCGCACAAAACAAATTTGAAAGTCAAATTTCGAGGAAACATTTGATTATTTCATTCGGTTCGTTTCGCATTTTCCCAATTGCCATTCTTGCTACACAAACATACATATACGCCACACATACAAATACACATAGACATTACATGATCATTACATACCGGGCATGACACACTTTAAAAGCATTTACATATTATTTTCGGAAATGTATAGCTAACGATGTAATGTTATTAAAATGCTGGAAAAATTAGTATGGAAATATGTAACTTCACAGTTTTAACTTCTTTTAAAGTGACATTAATTGTTGGAAAAAGTTTGAAAGAAAAAAAGAAACGCATGAAAGAAGTTTATGATTTAATAAAATTTTAGGTATATGACTAACAGACAACAATTCATACAATATTCCAATTATTCAATTTGTATATAAACAAACTTTCTTTTTTGAATATGTTCATTATTTGTTTTATGTTTTTATTACCGAAAATTTCAAAAAAAGAAATAAATAAAAACCATTATTATTTTATGGCAAATTGAATGAAAATAATAATTATTATTATATTCCCTATATAAAAACATAGTATTAAACCCTATTCTATATTCTTCTTCATATTTTCCGAACGGTAAAATATATGAATTTTCAATAAAAAAGACAAAACTTTTTTTTATAAGATGTGAAAGATTTTCGTATAGTGGAAGATTTTTCTAAGATGTGAAAAATATTTGATAGGTGTTCCACATATAAACAATTAAACATTCTACACATTTTATTGAAAAAAAATCACATTTTTTTTTAGAAAATCAGTTTTCACGGACTAAAATTTTCAAAGATCGAAACCAAAACCTATATAATTTCAAGTTCGGCAACTTTGTCTAATATGAGTCGATAAATTATAGAAAGAGCCGCCAGAAAAATAGAAAAAAAATAAAGTAAAAAACTGTTGGCTTCGATATAGTTTCTATCCCAATACGTCTAAAATTTCGTTTTCGATAGGAGGACACTGTTTTTTATTTTTATTTCTGTTGTGCCAAAAAATCTATTGGGATAAAAGCGTTCATTACGGGAACAAAAAGTTTAATTTAATATTATTTTTTTTTCCTGAATTTGGTTTGAGAAACATCACATCGGGCTTACATGAAAATAAACTGAACATAAAAATATTAATTTTATTAACATTATATAATTGAAATTTAAAATTGATTGTCAAAATAAAATATATGGCCGTACGAAAATGTAATTATAACTTTTGAAATAAATTGAAATTGTTTATAATATTGTTTACATTAAACAATGCTAGTTCAAACTTGTTATGACATGCACTAAATTGCAAATTATAAAATATGTTGTGGACTTTTTTTTTTTTTTGTATCCTGAATAAACGTAGAATTTACAAAATTATTATAAAATTTTGGTTATCATAATAAAATGTCTATATTTTGTTCTATACATTGATGTTTTACATTGTTTGTGTCTTGCTTTTATTTAAATTCAAAATTATAAAATCAGCGTTTCCGAAACTGTGTGTGTAATAAAACTTAAATTTGTATATGATTCAATAATTTTCATTACATTTGAATTGCATAATACGATTCTTAATATTTCAATGCGATGGTAATTTCAGTTAAATCCACTTGACTCTATTTCTTTTATTATTATTGGACTTTAATTAAGTGCTGTAATCTATTTGCATTACTTAATACACACGCTAACATTATTTCATTCTTTATATCACCGAACTTATCAAAGATGTTAATAATATACATTATACCTTTATCATTTATATAAGACGAATGGAAAAGAAACGTGTATCTATATACATATATACAAATAAGAAAGAAAAAAAAGCCTAGATACTTATATACTTTATTAGGGTGAAATCAACATAATAAATTTTTACTGTTCGAAGATCTTTACGTGTTCGCATAAGAATTTAATTAAGTCAAAACTGAAAATACGTACCGAATTCTCTGCATTCGTAATATTGTAAGAAAACAAAGAAAATGGAAAACTTACAAGTTGATTTTTATGATAATTAGCTTGCATATTAATTGAAATAGAAGCCAAAAATTATTTTGTGTCTTTATGTAGCAAATGGTTTTTCATTCAAACCATTACTTAATAGAAAATAAAGATTTGTGTGTAGGATAGGCGCCAGCAGCTGTTGGTATATTATTTTCCATGTTTTTCATCTAAGCGAATGTTTTTTTTTCTTCTTTTTTTTGTTATTATTTCAAATCAGTCGGCACGTCGAAGTTTTAAACGAAAAATTATATTATATTTCTATGAAATTGTTTTGAATAAATAATTTCTATGAATTGACAATATTGATATTTATTGTTATTTTGATTAACTGCGGATCATTTATTTTTTGTTTGTTTTTTTTCTCTATTGTATTTGTTTGAATATGAAATTAAATGTAATATTTTCGATTTTATTAAAAATAATAACAATTCAATATATAAATAAAATCATATTTATTGATCCTATTAAATTTCTTTCTATCACATTTCATAAGCATCCAATTAATAATTTAATTAAAAATAAATTTATTATGTTTATATAATATTTATACAGTGTTTATATAATAGAACAGTGTGAAAGTCTATTTAAAATATTCGATATGAATGAAATATATCTACTTAATAACAATGCTGATAACTTGTTAAGTATCCACGAGTATAAAATTAATTATCTAACACTTGATGGAAAATGGGAAAATTCTCAATCGAAAGTTTGCTATCACTTTCAACTTATTAAAAAAAAATTATGATTTTTTTTTTTTACCACTCAGAGATTATAAATAATTGCTTTTACAAAAATAGCGCTTATTTAATTTCCATCATCAATATTTTGTATCGAATATTTTCTATGTACGTACATATTGTATTATTATTTTGTTGTTTGCTATATACCTATTTATTTTTATATCTTACGTGCTGGGTGCTGTGCTATGTGTATTATGCTTTATGCTTTTTCACAAAACTTTTTATGAACTTCTGCATCATTTTATACGATAATATTAATATAAATAGAAATGGATAAAGTTTGGCACCGTTAAAATTTATTGTGACGGATAAATCTCATGAGAATCGTCACAATTATTATACACATCTTTTTTTCCTTTTTTTTTTTTGTTTTGTTTTTCTTTTTAAATTTATTTTATGTGTTTGGAAGAGGATGTCGTTTTTATTAATATTAATAGACTGCATTGAAATTATTATTATTGATACATATTTCATTGCTGTTATAATTCTCATGAAAGATATTCTAGTTAGAAAATTTAATGAAATGAAAATGCTACGCTGTGAAAAAATCATGAATTTTTTTTTTTTTGGAACAAAACTTGCTTTAATACTTTCATCATTTTCCTATAATAATTTATCTTATCACTTTAGAATTATTTATATTTTACAGTAGCTTCGTTTTATTTTTTTTTCCTGAAGTTATATTAAATGAATCATCAAAAAGATCGATTAAAGGAATTATGAATTTTACGTTGTAATATAAATTCTAAAATGGGTGTTCGTCACTGAAATGTATATGTTGTCACTAAATGACAATAAAGATTTTGACAAATACGACGGTTGTTCAAAGGAAATTGATTATGTTAATAATATCAATCTTAAATGATGAATATCAATATGAAAAATTTTGACTATTTTTTATTCAGACGTTAGAATATTGTTATTTCCGTTTTGTAATGGCTCGTATATGTTGGCTAACTAATTATTTAAAATCTTACAATGTATTTGTATAAATAAAAAAGGTTTCTTCTTTGCAACCCTTAATTTTATTCGTTGTTCTATTAAAAAACTATTTATTTTAGTTAGGCCATTATTAGGATATTAGGATAAAACGTATAATATTTTACTGAAAATTTAAAGCAATGACTTTTTAATAATAATGTTTTTCGTACAAATGAAAATATTATTCTAAATTTTTATTTTATGAATAAACACTGCGTAATATTATTGAAACATATTATCTAAGATCTAATTAGTTTTGAGCTTATTACTTTTAATGGGGAAAATTTCATTTCTGTTGTGAGAAGTTGAGTAAAAATGTTAATATGATTTATGATGATTTCCAATCATTTTAATTATTAATTATATATAATATATAATAATTATTTTTCAGTAGCAAGAAAAGATTATGTCGATATATTGAGTCCAAATCAAATATATTTCCACTTTATTTTTGAAAAAAATTAAGTATTTGATGTGTTCTTTTATTTATTTTTTTTATATATGAAGACTTAACTCAGGATATGCGAGTGAATGACCCACCGTTAGACACGGCATAGTCGCCTCATGAAAATATATTGCTCTTGGAGTCGATCTGTAGTAGTTTTTGGTTCGTGAGATCTAAAAATGTGGTCTCTCCCAAAAAAAAATCACTATTTTGCCATTTGTACTGGATTAAGTAATCGGATTGATACCCAAACCATTAAATTTTTAAGCGGCAGAGATTCCGCATCTACCGTTTTGAAGATGATCAATATCCGTTCGCATAATCTTGAGAAACAAAAACCAAATATAGCAAAAAAAAGAATTCATGATGGAGTGCAAGATTCCGAAGACATTAAAAAAAAAAAATTATAAATTTCTAAGTTGTAGTAACAAATAAAAGGAGTTTCTATTTATTTTAAGAATTGAAATGAACTTTCTTTTAATAAGGTTAAATAGTAATTAGATATTCCCCGACAGAATAACAAATACATTCAATAATTCGAAAGGTGTGAATTAACAGATCATTAAACATTTCGCTTTTATAAATTCAAACAAAATTAATCGAAAAACCAAGTATATAATAATAATTAAAGTTTATATTTGTTAGCTTTTCAAATAAATATAAAATCGGCGACTAAATATTTCATTATTTTGTTATTTTACTTAATTACCTTTACTATTTAGATAAATTGTTTAATTTATTCTATGCTCGTAATTCATTTTGACCAATCTATTTTTAAATTTTGTGTGGATAACTAGTTAGAATGCAAAATATAAATATTTGCGACTAGAAAATGAGAAATCGCATGACATGTTTAAATAAATAAAATAATACAAATCTATGAATGCGTATTAGGGTGAGTTTTTTTTATCAGCATATATTTTATAAATTGTTTCAGTTACTTGCTCTTATTTGTAAAGCATTCACAACATCAAATATTTCTATTCATTTTTAAGTATCTCCTACGATTTAGTTTAGAATGGTAATTTTTTAATGTATTTGTTTCTTTTAGTGATGAATGACTATATATGTTATACGTTATTAGCAAAAATATATGTTTTCAACGAAATTGTGAAATCGAAATGGATATACAATTATGAACTGATACTGAAAAAAGACTTATATTTTTATTATTTCTGATATTATACCCAGTATCTTTGATAAATTGGATTCACATTGACGGTTACCATTTTATTAACATCAGCCTTAGTATTAATGAAAATGAAACGAAATTAATGAAGATGGAAAATAATTCATGAGAAATTTTTTCTTCTTCAAATCTTAACTTATGTACGTACTACGTATTGACTACATAATATAGACAATATGCTGCCATTATTCTTCACGTCGTCTTGATGAACTCTGAACAGAAAAACACAAGAAAAAAAATGTGTATATATTATATATATTTATATATATAAAAATAAAAGCGATAAATCTTCCAATCAATCAGAGTTGCTATTTTGATATCTCTGTTTTATATTCCCAAAGGATTACTATTGCTAATGGAAAATGCGAATGAAATGTATATTTATCATTTCATTTTCTATTTCTTTACCATGGTAGATGATGGTTTGTTTTTTTTTCTGTTGTTGCTGTTGTTGTTGTGTGGTGCAATCAAAAAAGGCTATACAACTAAGGTATAAGAATCAGAGTGTGCAAATATAAAGAAGAAATGGTTTGTTATTTTTAACGTAATTAAATGATATCTCACTACACCAACCAAATATTGGCATAATTTTTTATTATTTCGAGGGTGAAAGAATTATTTATAACAGATATTTAGTTTTCGTTACCAAATAAATCTTCTTCTTTCATGATCGATTCGATATCTTTGTCGCTCAAGGCAATTAAATGAAAAAGATCGTCTTATAAATTATATAAGTGAAAAATTGAAGAAAAAAAAAGTAAATAAAAATCGTACTTAACACGCAACGTCATTTATGGTTCATTTATTATTCTTCTCATTCTGATAGAATTTAATCTAAAAATAGACTTTTTACATTTAATATGTTTTTTCAAATTAACAGCTTTATACAAAAAAAATAAATAAAAAGAAGCAAATCACAGAATAGGACAAAATATTTTCAATGTCATTGTCACAACATAATATAATATGTTGAGAGTCGTGTAAATATGTTTATCATTTATATTATGCTTCAACAAAACATAATAAAACCTTTAGTAAATTTATATTATAAATGTTTAAATCATTTTTCATTGTTGTCGTTGGTTGCTTGTAGAGCCTTTCTATAATATCACATCCAACGTAATTTATGTTTTTCATACACTTCATGTAGTTAAATGTTGATGTGTGTTAATGTTTCCTGCATATTTTAATGGACTGTAAAAATATTATACCTTTTCTCGTACATAAATTCTTTTTAGAAATCATATAAGAAAAATTATGCAAAGCTCTCTCAATACTCAAAATGATTTCTATTATTCTCTCTTTCATATATTTTTGTCTGTTCTCGTTTTTAGTCAGATTTCATTTATATGATAAAATAGTTGGATATAACACAGCATTTAAGTAACAACACATCACATCACATTATTTGTTATGTTACATGTAATGTTGCATTGTTGTCAACTCTCCCGTCTCACAGCATTATTATCAATTTAACATAAACAGAGCATACAGTAGAACATAAAGCTTGTCGGTTGACTTGTTTAAAGCGGCAGAGGCTTTCAGACAAGAACCAGCAATATCTTTTTTAATCATTCAACGTGCGGACGCCGTACGAGTCGGTTATTTCCGCATCTAAATTCATAAACTCAATAAAATTGTTATAAATTACTGAATTTCCCTATAACATTTCTATGAATTTTGTTTTGTTTGAAAAGTGAAACACGATTATTTTGAAAGGAAAAGTTTTTTTTTTGTTGTGTTCACGTTAATTAATTTTTGGGATTATTAATATTTGCGTAGTGTTTGGTGTATAACAATCAAAATTCATTTTTTATTTTAAAGAAAGGTCGTGTCTTTGGTTTTTTTTGGAGATTATTTCTATTAAGATTTTATTTGCTTTTCTTAATTTTTTTTTTAATAAGAACAATTTCTATACTTTAAAGAGGTCACAAGATTTATGGAATTTTGTTAATAAGAAAGTGATAATCCATTCATATGAAAACTATTTACATAATTTATTTTATCTTCTTGCGGTGATAAAATTTATATAAATTAATATTTTCTCATTAATTTCAATAAAAATTTAAAAATGATGTGTTTCATTAACGGTTTTATTGGTTTGCTATTTGTATATTCAACACTGTTAGTAATTGGGGTGAATGGTGGTTCATGTCGTGAAGCAACATTGTGTTGTAATGGTCGAGATTCATCATGTGTTGTACAAAAAACACCAATAAATGCAATCATTGAGGATTTGAGCGATAAACCATGTTATTGTGATCATGCATGCCTGAAATTGGGTGATTGTTGTTCGGATTTTAAGCAACATTGTGGCGGTAAGTAATATTTGATTGAATTTTTTTTAAAATATGATTTTTATTTTGTGTATACTACGATGTACGTTCAAATTTATTTACTAAGAAATACATGCCTTGTGAATAAATAAGTTTGTTTATTTAACATAAAAAATCCACAGCTCTACCAGATATTGATTTTTGACTACGAGTATATTTAGCAAAATAATTGAAATAAAGTGTTATTACAGAAAAAAGCGCTTAGATGTTAGACAATTTTGCTGTTGTAGTTGTAAATTATAAATATAAGTCATTAATTATCTTCGAAAGGATGAATATTGAACATATTTCATAAATGTTCATGATTTATGATACTTAATTATCTAATCTTTAAAATAAATCAATACCATCATAAATTTCCTTAAATATCTGTTTTTGCTGAATTCCAAATAAATTGATGTTTTCTTTAAACATTCTGCTCATTCTGCGAAACGTGTCTTCTAATCCAGTATAGATTAATGAAAGGAAAACGAAAGGTGTTTTATCTGTTTTCATACCGCTAAGCAAATACCTCTACAATGCTAATACATATGCTGGTAAACATATTAGGTTTAGGTCGAGTAGTGAAGGTAGTTGAAAATAAATGCTACATAAATATATTATTATACAGAACAAGGTATTGGTTTATCTTCAAAGATTATTCAAGCCACTAATTACAATTGTGATTAGGGTCATCCATTCTCTGTTCAATTATTCATAAAACAGTCTGTTATCTTTGCTTTATTCATAATATATTTAGACAACATACTGCATGAACAAACAGTTTTTTGTTTAATTTGCAAGGAGCCACGAGTATTTATTGAGATAGACGAGGTTATAATTAGTTGAAGGTTTTGGCTTTATATGTTTCTATATTTAAAAAAAAATTAATTAAGGATTACGATTACATTATTCACTTAGAAATTATATTTTGTAAAGCATCTTTAGAATTTTGTAAGGAAACAAAATTTATATTTATTAAAGTTATTATGTACAAATTAAGTAATCAAACTATAACTTAACTAAAATGTTATGTTGTAATGATTAACAAATCAGCTAATATACTATTTAAGGCAATTTTTTTTGGATAGAATATAATCCAGAGGTAATTAAAGATTAAGTTCTTAAATACCAAGCTTTTATTTTGCAATTTCATGAAAGTATTTACAAATCATAATGTAAAATACTTTTAATTCGAAATTAATTACAAATATCCAAAAACACTGTACGGAAAACTCTTGATAAAGTACTTACCTCATAATTTATGTATGTGGTGCTGAAATGATGGTATTGGAAATGGATTTTTTATTAGAGGGTCAGTTCAGTCTCAGTCTATCACATTCACATAATATTATATATGGTTTAAGTGTTTTGGGCGGTTTTAACTCATGGTCTATTTATAAACATGAATGATTTTAGGTATAGCTAATACAACACATGCTTAAAGGTTGCGGGTATTTAACATCCATACTTAAGTATCCATTTTCTATTAGGTTTGTATGTTAAATGCATTTACGTTTCTGTACTCATGTAGAAAATATAAACATACGTTGGTTATAATCTAAATTTGGTTTGTTTTTCTGGGAAAAATTAAACCTTTCGGCTAAGCTTAATATAAGTAAATTTATATTAAAATATATTTCGATTTACCGATAGGCTTCACATTGTTGAACGCTTAAATATGCCTGATCCAAAAAATAAAAACTATCGAAACAGAAATTTTAATTTAAAATTAAATGTTTGAAATCAATTTCTATTTTAGCACGAAAAACAATACCAAAAACATCAATAAAATAAACTTGCAATATCCATTAGTTGATTCGTCTCTCTACGTAATACATATTGTACATAACACAATATAAGATACTTTTAAATCTGTAAAGGAAATATAAAAAAGAAAAGGTTGAATAACCGAAATTGGAAAAATTCGTAATATTACACCTTAAAAAATAAATCTAGTTTATTTATATGGCGAAAAGAAGCAATAGTATATTAGGATAATGTAATATCTTCTCGGTTAAATTCAGAATCAAAATGCCTACCATACTCACACTCTCTCTCCCAACCCAGGAAAAAAAACAACAACTTGCCGAAAAAAAGGAAAAAATAAACTTTGAAACCAATTGTGTGTAACATGTTTATTTCCAATATAGAAAAGTGTATGTTTCCAAACACGGCATTATTATTGATGAAAAGATGAGGATAAAAAAAAAATATATGTACAAAACTCAAAGAAAACATTATACAAGGAGGAAACTGTATACTAATAGTCCTGTAGTTTAAGCTTTAAGTATCAAATAAGTTATATGGCTTCACAGCACACTGAAAAATATTTTCGCTCAACGAAGTTTAGTTTTCTTTTTCATGCGTTCATGAACATGATGAGATTATAAAGCATATTTCTTTACCACAAAAACAATATATTTTTTTGAAACCGTTGACATAATTCTATTTGTTACTGATTGTGACTTTCTGTTATGATTAACGAACTTTAAAGCAAATAAGTTTCGATTAAACCAATTGGACAAAAACAAAAAACAAAACAAAACAAAGAGAAGTTTTTTTCAAGAAAGATAGTATTATTGAAGGACCTGTCTGTCTCTTCACTAATATTCTGTAAAAAAAAAGAAAATTATTTCTTTTTTCAATTAACACTTTTATTATAAGACTAACAGTGTAATAATAATAACATAAAAACTTTTCACGTTTTTTCCATGAGTAAATTTAATAGAAAATTAATTAGTTAAGTTTATCCAACTTTTTCTTTATGTTTTCATGATAATGGAAATGTAACAAAACAAGCCATATAGGTATAAGCATAAATTGTAATATTAACTTTGTAAATGTGATTGATTTGATTAACTCTTAGCAGATAATTCTGATTTTCTTCAATTAGACAGTTCAGTAACAATTTACCCATTTGAAAATTATAATTAATATTATTTTTCAAGTCACAACAGCACTCATAAACTTTAATTCGAATAATATTTATATGACATAGAAAATATGAATATGAAATTGTTTGAAATTCATTGTTTTTTTTAAACCATTTAATTTTTTTTTTAATTTTAAATCGATTTTCATTTTGAATGCTCGTAGATTTTTCTTTACTTGTTGTATATATTTTTATTATATTTGATGACGCAATTTTATTTATTTCACTTTATTTTTGTTACGAAGAAAAACCGAAAATTTGTATTTTATAAAATATATGTAATAACTTTCTTTTTACCAAAAAAAAAAAAAATTATATCTCTTAGTTTAAGTCTTTCACAATGTTTAAATGCGATTTATAAAAAGAATTATAGAAAATTTACGAAATATCGAAAAATTAATCCTCTTTAATAAATATCATAAAATACGTTTAATAGAAAATGTTACAAAGTGAAATATTGTTTTCTCTTTACCAACATTTTATCTTCTTATTATATTAAATTCTTTTTCTTTTTTTGTTGTTGTTGTGTTTTGTTGTTTTCTATTTAAAAAACGACTCTTGCTTTTGTTATATTATTACCTATTGTCTTCTGCTTTAACCAATAACCATAATATCGCCAACGTATTGAATAGAAAGAAGATATGCCAACAACCTATTATAGATATTTCTATATTCTTGCGTCTCTTATGCATGGCCATAGAAATTATAAAAAAAAAGTATGATGAGGTTACCTTTACGTACTTTATAAAACTAAATACCACCGATGGCATAGACAGGAATTCTCTTATGTATTCTAATGGTTGTATAATGTAATGTTGAACATATATATACCACCCACACATAATGTTCTTAGAAGGAAATTGGTATTTTATTTATGAACAAAAAATATATATATATAAAAAAAAAAACCCAACAATAATTTCTGTAGGGGTTTTATGGGCAAATACTTGTACAGCATAAATAATGAAAAAAATATATGTATGAATGAAGCAATCACACGACAAAATAGTCTGCATATCTCATATGATTTCTCGTTCAAAGCGAAAGCATACAAAAACTATACGAAGAAGACAAACGTAATTTGGTACATAAAATTAAACAATAAATATGCTGAATAAGGCTTAATGAGAAATTAACTAACCTCTGTTTTTTTTTTTTTTTTTTTTTTTTTTTTTTATTAAAAATATATTATATACATTTAAATGAAACGCCAACTGAAAAAACCATAGTCACATGTTAAAGTTTGAATGTCAAATCATATTTTTTATGCATTTTTAACTCAATAAAAGCTATTATTTAGTCTTAGATAGTGAGACATTAATATATTACCAAATATAACAATGTGATAGTTGTCTAGCACACAACAAACTGAAAAGACCACAAAATTTTAACTGAAAGTGCGATTAACAGTATAAAAGTGTTTAAATTTATTAAAAGTACCGAGAAATGCTACATAATCAACCTTCGAAGGGATTAAATCTTTTATATGTTGATTGGTGATGAGTAAATACTTAATTTTCAATCAACGCAAACGAATATCCGCATATGTAAGCTGACAATGTAGAAGAAACGTAAACTTATTGGGTATATATAATTATGTTGAGTAATACATTAGATACATTTCAAACTATATAATTTAAGTATATGTACGAGTACTTTCAATATAAAGATTTTTTTTTTAATGTGTTCATCTCTCAGGATTGAATAGTCGGATTTTCATAGTCGCCGAATTTTTTTTTTTGTGAAAATATTCATATTTACAAAAATTGAAGTGTTGCACCAACCAATCCATTGGCAGTTTGTTTTCTTTAAATATGATAGATGTCCTGGTGTCTATGACAAGTATTTTTATAACGAGTTGATCGCACAAACATATTCATTAATACGAACAACAAAATGATAAAAAGAGCCTTTTTTGAATTGCAATAACAATTAAAATTATGAACATTTATACCATTTTATCAATATTATGATCGTGCAGAACAACTAGACGTCGAAATCGTTTTAACTGGTTCACCCTGTATAAGTATATACGATGAAAGACATCTAATACCATTAGTTTCATAAATTAAAATAAGATATATAATATATTTCGATAATAATATCGATATAGTATATTTTCTGTTTATATTAAATAGATTTAAATGTTAAATCTATATAAGAAAACTATTCAAACAAATCAGCATCCCATAATTGTTAAAATTTAACTAGTTACAAACAGTATAATCATTCCAATTAATATTGATATATTGCAAAGATTAAATGGTTAAGACTTGTGGTTTTGGTTGCCTATAAGGTTTTTAAATTCAACTGTTAAATAGGTTGGTGATAAATACAATTTCTGTATGAAATATAAAATTAACTTCATTTAAATTTTAATCGAAATTGGAAATCTGGATAAAGTATTTGAACGAGAAAACCTAAATCAGTTTGATATTGGTTTTTTTTTTTTTTTTTAATAAAATTAAATATTTATGCAAATTAATTACGATAAAATCATTATTCTGTGAACATTTGAGTAATTTTTGAAAATTATTTAAAGTTATCCAAATAGTGAAACGTGAATAAGAAATATATCACGAGTCAGACATGATACTCGTAAAATTACTTCATATTTGAATTGCATCTTGATCAATTAAGACTCAATTAAACAGAAAAAAAAAGAATAAACTTTTACTTCATCTACAAGTCTATACATCTAATTAATTTTATTTACCTAATATCCATTAGCGTTACCTAATAAATAAATAAATGTTATATTTTTAGTTATTTATTTTATGGTGTTATGTAATTCTATAAGTAGCAATATTGCTCTATCGGTGTTATACCTAATCCAGGCACCTCTATACACATGAATTTACGAATAAGATATAAAACAAAAATAAACCACGAACTTGGTATTGAATCGGATAGTAGTTGGTGTTTTTGTTCAATTTTATTTATATTTATATTTGATATAGTCTCATGTGTAAGTATGACTTTGATATTTTTACAATAAATCGAATAGAACTCAAGAATAATATACGAAAGCATTAAATACCAACAGCAGCAGCATCATCATGTGTAATACAAAATAAATATAACATAAAATATATATTCCAATATAATATGAAGATAAGTCTTATAGACAACTCAAGTATCATTTATATTATTTTGTATCGCTGGTTTGTCTTTTTGCATTGTGTAAATAGAATCGATGTCAATAAATATTTGTATACGATGTATGCGATGTTTCATTGCTTCCATATATTACAGACTTAGTAAAATATCATCATCAGATCTTTGTGTCTATAGTAAAACCTTTAAACGAATTTACTTTTGCTTTTTTTTTTAAATTATAGTTGTCTCTCTGTTACATTGTACCTTACGTTTTCTCTATTTATGTTTCATTATATTCCACTTGAAGGTAAGTATTATTCATTTCTGGAAATGAATTTCACCTTCTTCTAAGTTTTTTTGTTTTTTTTTTGTGTGCGCTTGTCTATGTATTTATTGTTTTCTTTAAATGAATTCCTTTGTGTAAATATTTATTGTTGCATGTTTAAGTAAACGTTCTGTATTATCTTCTTTTTTTTTTTTTACTTCGTATTAGTCTTGAAAGCAAAAATATTGGTACAGACACAGTCGGTTAAATGAAAAACTTTCGTATGTGGTTTTGACAGATTATCCGAGGTAATATACCGTACCTTATTGTACGAATGTAAATATGCTTCTATTCCAGTTGGTTTTTTCTTATTTATTTGTTAAATATTTGAGTTGCCACTAACTTCCCTGCCGCGAAATATGCGTCACGCATAATACCATTATTTATATTATTATATATCAAATATAATCTAAGTTAGTGTCTAGACCTTAAAGAGTTTGAAATATATACATTTAATTCAACGTCTTTGGTGCCTAGATCCAGATAGATCAGAAAAATGTTGATTGTATTTTTTTGTTGTTGTTGTTGCTGATATGTTTCATACCTCACATAAATAATGTTTTTAGACATACCTGCCTGGTTGAAGCAATATGTTTTTTTTTTTTGGTTTTTAGTTCGATGTGTGCCTTTTTATCTATATTAAATGTTTATGTTTTAGAGTTTGTTTTTATTTTCTTGCCTGAAAAGTACAATATTGGATTAAGCATTTGTTTGTTCATATGGATGATCTTAAGTGAAAACTTACTCAAAGAAATAATGTTTTATTTCCAACTTTATTATTCTATATAAATTCACACCTGTGAACACCAATATATTAGATAATGTGGTGGAGTTAACAATTTTTATTTTTATTTCATTATTACTTAGTTTATTTATTATTTAAATTTACAGAAGAATAAGAGACTATAACAATTACATATAGTGTGTACACTGTACGTGTACATATTGAACCTATTGATTATGATGTAAATAGTACATAATTTAAAGTAATTTTTTTTAAATTCGCCATATTTTCTTGCTAAAAGGGCTACTGGCATGTTGGAAAACATATGAATGAATAATTTATATAATATTATAAAATTTATTTTAAGAAATATATTACAGTAAACTTCTTCAAAGTAAATGCAAATCTTTCCATTTTAAATAAAGTTAAATTATTTCTATAATTCTAAATGAAAAAATTTAAATTACTCAAAAATTAATTTATAAATTAATTTTGAATAATTTTTATTAATATGTATATCAAATTTTTTGGAAGCACTTTATAAGTCTAAAATGACATAGGTTTTGTATGTTTTATTCCGCTCACTCTCATGTATTTCATTCTCTTAAATTTTTGCGACATCTCTAATAACTATATGGCCGTGGTGAAACTGTTAAGCATTCTGTTTGGGTATCAACATAAAACCATCGCAAAAGTAGTTATTACACCTATGTCTAAATAGGCAATTTCACATGCAACATTACGTTGAAAATACATCGTATTTTTCACCATTTATGTTGATTCCATGTCGATTCGACGTAATTTTACACTCAATTATTTGTCGATATTAGGAAAATTAGGTGCGAATTTACGTAATTTTAAACCAAATGGTTAGTTGGTACCGAGCCTACTATTACAGTCTATATAATAGTAGGTTAGGTACAGTTTATCATATTCAAGTTGAAACATACATCTACATCCCGACCAGACACAATATACGAGAAATGAGTAATTCGCATAGAAAATAAAAATATAATTTTCATTTTTAATGAATCTTTTTAGCTGGAAACGAATTAAAATTTTATCATGTGTACTTAATGAATAAGATATTTGATTTTAGTGGTTAATTACTCAAACTTTTTAAAACTGTTTTATAACATTTGTGTATTACATCAGAAACCCTTGAGATTTGCTATTTAATATCTATGATTAATAATTAATTACTACCAATTGCAATACAATATGATTTGCCAACTTTACGTTTAGCACATTAATTTTGCATAAAACCATCAAGTTTTCAGATTGAAAAAGTATTGTGTTGGGAACATACAAGATTTATAACTGTCTAATGGTTCAAAATATATTTCATGGCAGCATAAAGCAGCTTTCTTATATGTATTAGAATTGTACAAATATTGCAGTGAACTTTTCAATAAATGGCTCTTCTGCAATTTACATTCCATCACATAGGGATAAAGAAATGAAGAAAAATTATTCATGAAAGAAAGAAAAATGGAGGTTGGTTGGTTGGATGGTTTTGTTAGCTTTCACCTATTTCTTATTTTTTTTTTGTACCTTGCTATTTCCTTATGTTAAATCTATTATATACATATTTTATAAGCATCATCTTGTTTATACGCCCTTCCCTAACTATGTGTTTCAGTGTCTGATGGAAAAGAAAAATACTTGGAAAATTGCACAAAAAAAAAACAAATTTATGTATAAAACCTAGAATAGATAAGTTAGAGAGTATTGATTTATGATTTAAATTTATTTATAGAATGCGGTAGACCACATGTTTATTGAGGGAAATGTTTATTTAGAATAAAAAAAAATCCCGTCTGCTGAACAGTCTGGTGAATAAGTGGGTCTATAAATCCTTCAATGTAATCACTTAATTTTATCGATTAACAGCTACTTTGGTTGACAATTGAAAAACATTATAAATATGGACTAAATTTTATCAAATTTCATTAAGCCTAAAGAATATCTTCCGTTACAAAGGAATGCAAGTACTATCTTTTATTTATCTTCACTTAAAATGGTATATAGCATAATATTATACGTAATAAAATAGTTCTTTTATTACAAATTCATCTTGTACTGAGCGAATGGGGTACCTGAAAGGTTTAATAAAAAAAAAGAAGAAAAAAGAAAAAAGAAAAATAAATAAGCATAGAATATATAAAATCAACTTTATTCTTATTAAACCTTTATAAAATATTTTATTACCAACCATCTTCCTTTACGCTGATCTCCATCTATGTTTTATAAAGCAATAAAGCATTATACTAATACAATATTCATCAAATTTGAAAGTCTAATAAAATATATTATTTTGTTTTAACATTTAAATTCAATGAGAGATAATGATAATGGAAGAAGGAGCGACAAGCGAATTGTAAGACCTTATCAATAAAAATTATTAAATAGATGAAAATAGACTTTGAATTTACAAATAAAAGGATGAATAAATTGTCTACAATTTCTTTGCTTTCAGTATTTTTCAAATGGCGTTGCTTTATTTATATCGTTAAGTAACACAAAATTGTATATTTTTATATTTTATTTTTTTTATTTAGTGGTGGTGCGATGGTATTATTGCCAGTGGCAATTGTGTTGTATTGGAATTTATAAGTGGTAGAATAAATTGGTTGGTAGATTATTATATACTTACTATACAGAATTTTCAAATACTTAGATTAAAAGGACGAGTGATTTGAAAATACAAATTTTGATGTGTTCAGCTGGGTTGGTGTAAGTGCATCTATACATGTACATTGTACACACCTGTACATGCTTAAAATTATTTTAAATATTTGAATGTTACAGTTGTACAAGGTAAGATTTCTTTTTGTTCTTTTTCTGCTTTCCCACTTTTTTTTTCTTTCTTGAAAGTGATGTTGATTGGTTTCTTTTGTCGCTTCAAACAATTGGCAGTTATATTATATTCTGAATAGGTATAAGAATAAATGTATTACGTATTACAATTGACATATTATTTTCCACACATTCAGAATTTATCGTAAAAGTCAACTATATAGATAATTGTTCAAAGAAAAGTCGAACATTATTGGGAATACATACATATCAATACAAGAAACAAGAATATTGTGTAACTGACACTTTTGTTTTTATATTATATTGTTTACTCAAATAATAGTCATTCTTTTATATTGAATATTCAATATTATATAGTATTTTGTTCATAATAAACACATTTCAGATGAAACATACACAAAACAAATAATCTAACATATTATTTTCACATTAAAATAGTTGGTAGCCAAAAACATGTGTATATTCTGTTGATTGTAATGTTGAACGTGGGAGTGAAGGACACTTATTACAAATTAAATAATACAGAATCAGAATACAGATTTTCCAACAATAATGTTAAAGAAGAATAATGTGTTTGTTTGTGTACGTGGTCCGGTTGAGTGGATTTTATTTTCAGATGAAAAAGCCATACGTATAGAAATTCTCATAGAAATAGAAATTATGAACAATGCCTTTGATATAAAATCAAATGTCTGAAATGTTGAACTGGTTTATGGGTGATGTTGATGCGATGAAATGGGTTATTAAAATGGTTTTGGTTTCGTATATATTTGTAGTTTTATGAAATAAATAAAATGAACTTGTTCATTTTGAAAGCAATATAATGTAAAGAGGTAAAGGAAAAACATAGAAAATTGCACATTTATTGTTTCTATTGTGGTATCCGTACAGATAATTAAAAAAAAAAAAAAAATTAAAAGTACCTAGAATGTAAATAGAAAAATATTCTAATTATTATTGAACGGGAAAGCATAATATCGATTTGTTAGCTACTGAAATAGCCAATAGTATTGTTTTCATTTATATTAGGTAAACTAATTTCGATTTGCAGAAGATTAAAAAAATATATTTTAATTAATATTTTCATAAATCATAACTGATGGTTATGTAGTGCTGGCAAACTGTATAAACACATTGTTGTCATTGGATTAATTCTATACGAATCAGATAATATATAAGATCGAAAGCTTATGAGGAAATATGAACTACATGACTGTTCCAATATTTATACCATTTGTTGTTACTCATACGAATAGATTAAATATACAATGCGTATTTTGAATTATTATTTAAATTTAAAATTTAGTAAGGTAGAAAACTGATTTAACTATTATTATAGGAATATCTGCGCATATCTATTCCAATAAAGACATTTGCACAGTGTTAATGTTTGCGGCGTACAATCGGTATTGTTTTGTAAATTTGGAATGTAAACAGGGGTATTGACATGGTATATATGATGCAATTTATATCAATTATATTACACCCCTATGTATACCAAATTAATATCGAATGTAAGTATATTCACATGTGGTATATACATAGTATATTTATGAGTATATTTGGATATATGAATACTTGCATTAATGAATATGAATGAATATGAACAAATTGTATAAGCAAACTAGAATAATTAGCCAAAAATTTATCTTTCAGTATATAACACACTGCGACACTGTTCCAATATTCTTCGCTTATTCGCATGCTACTAAATCGAAATTGTGCAAAAAAAAATCCCGTGTTGCGACTATAATCTTGAGCATTTTGCGGTCGATACTAAAACTAAGACCACGATCCATTATCGAGAATGCAAAATTGCCTATTCACATGTATGAGTATGTAATTTGAAAGGACCTTAATGTATGATACCATTGAATATAGTTCAGAATGCAAATAATTATCGAATGATTGAAGAATTCTACATTAAATACAGGTTTGAAAATTGTATATAAATTTGTTGCTTATAATTAGAAGGTCCATTGAATCTGTATTTTATGAACTGCTAGATTTTACAAAATAGAAAGCTCTTAAGCTGTATCCTCGTTAATACTACAACAAAGTTAAATTTATTAGTAATTATCAACATTGAAATGAACGCTCGCTATTACTTAATCTTGAATCAATCAATTAAATGTACGGACATTATTAGAACGTTCAATTCCTAATCATGTCATGCTGACCTTTCAGTCTAATTACATTGATTATATCAATGATGGATACGACTCTTTTGCAATATATTTAACAAATAACAACCAATCATCAAACTCGTCAATTCATAGAAGATGAATTAGACATTACAAACAAGTGTATAGTATTTATTTATTATAATCAACTTAGAAACAAACTTATGGGTTTGATAAATTACTCTTAAACACAAAAAATATTTTTATGTAACAGTTAAACATTTTAATATTTCGTAATTCATTTAAAATTTACGCAAGTTATAAATAAAATGTAATTTCAATTGATGTAAATAAATAAACTTTTCCAATTTTCGTTTTACACAATTACAATATGAATTATAGATTTTGACCAACTCATCGTTTTCACAAATAAATTTGAGGCACAATGAGTGTTAAAATAACAAAGGCTGAAACTTATTATTTTAACGATTCCTAAATAATTTTACCGTTACAGTATAGATTATGGATAAGATAATAATTTTCTGTAGATTATTTAATTGTTAAATGTCATGATTATAATTGTTATTAATAATTCTTTTCTCTGTCCAATGTTCTAAATAAATTTTAAAGAAATATAAGAAAACTTTTTTTTAGATTAAATTTTAATGAAAGCAATGCCTTTCTATTTCACATAAAGAATTATAGTTCTAAATATTAAAATAAAAGAAAATAGAAATTATTACTCAGCACATTGTTAAATATCATGGTACCCATTATAGTTTTATAAATTGTAATTTTCATGCACTTGCAGCTATAAAAATAAATATTATACGAAGATAATTGCAAGATTAAAAATAAAATTTAGATCCATATCAGGTCTGAAATGCACATTAAAATTCCCATAACATTGTATTGAAAATAAAAGATTGATGTATTTCCATTATGCCAATACTTTTTACAATATTCATAAATAGATTTTTTATTATTTCTTTTTTTCTTTAAATATTTCTTATTCTTTTTTTTTTTATTGTGTTGCTTGTAAAACAGAAAAAATGTAAAATATGCATTACAATAAACAATAAATTATATTGATCATCCATAAAAAATAAATAATTTCTTTATACATTTTAATATTGCCTGTATAAATAGACTCAAACTCAGTTCAAGCAACCACAAAACAAGACCCAAACAAAATATGTGTAGGTACAATAAAATGTCAATGTCAACATTACAAATATTATATATGATATGCGATTATATGAAACACGTGCTTTAAAAATATTTATTGTTGGGGTTATTGAATGTTTTATTGCAATTCTACGGTTTTACAATTCCAGAGTCACGTTCAACCGATAAAATAATAAAAAATAATAAAAAAAAAAGAAACTGAGCTTTACACAATGACTTAATAATATAATTGAATTAAATTTCAGTAGGGATATGAACCGAACTGAATCCCATGATTATCAATCATTTTAGCTTCAGGACAACATTTTTAAGAGAATGTTTTCGTTTACAAATTTCAGGGGAAAAAAATTAATACATAGTCTCATCGGTACGAGACATTAAGACTTGAAATTTTTTTATTTATTTTTTATCTTAGCCAGAACCGTTCCTTGAATTCTTTTATACATATAATGCAAATCGACCGATTCTCTGAATGACAAAGGTTAAGGTCTCTATAATTCACAGGCAATAATAACAAGCATACAAATTTCACTATAGCAAAAGCAATTTATAAATAAAAAATGTTATATGCATACTCCCTTCCCTGACTTACGTTTTATTTCATTACCATTAAAAATTATTATTACCATTATTTTGAAAGAATTTAGTTTACTGAAAGCTACTGAACACTTCTGGCAAGCGTTAAAATGTATTTTTCGTATGGCTTATGAGTATCAATTACTATTTAACAACTTGTATATTTCAATACTGGCACTGAGTTGGTATAGATATTATATAAAATGAAATTATTGATTGAACGTCATGCTGAGAGGTTAAAAACTGTAACTGGTACTTAGTAAATAAAAATGCTATGGGCTATTATTTTTCTTTTTTTTTATGATGAAACATATAAGTACCTATTTTACAATTGTAACAGCGAAAATATGCCCGTACGCTTTTACATTATATTAATAAAGTGATTATATTTTATAAACGTTTCAGTTAGTATTTTGGAAACTCTATATTTATTTAATTAAATTTTTTCAGTAAATTTGTACATTTCATTTTGCATGAAATGGATCATTGATTTAACCAAATCTAAACATCCTAATCGGATAAATATACAATTACATATTACATTGTTTTAACCGAACCACATTTCTGTTATTTTTATAATTCTATTATTTTTTTTTCTCATCATGAATTTTCAAATATTAGTATATTAACTTGTATAAATAAATTAAGGTTCGTTTACCTCACCAGTCAAAATAAATATGCGATCTGAGTTATAAATTAAATTACATTTATGTTAGATTAAAGGAATTAGTCAGCGTTGTCAGACTATAAAAATTTGTTAGATAAAAAAAAATAATAAAACTGAAATTTTTCATTTCGGTAGACAAAATAATTTATAAGACACCGTTTTTTTTTTTGTTTGATAAAATTAATTTCGTTTTGCTTATCTTTCTTTTCTTTATAACAAAAAAAAAACACTAGGAGAAAGAAGAAAAGAAGAATTTTATTACAGACTCATTCGGTTGTCTTGTCACTCGCACATCATATTAGCCTAACGAATCTTATTTTTAATTTCTGGCATATGTTAATTATTAATTCTATGGTTTTAAACAATTTTATTTTTATGTTTTATGCTTTTTAGTGACTCCTTATTCTGTTTGGTTTTCTTTTATTTAAAATACAGGATTCTATTGGACCAGATTAATGCTCTGTTACTTTCCCTAATATTTATTTGAATGAATGTTTATATATCAAAATAATATAGTGTTGATATCGTTCCATAAGAAGGCATAACATTTTACTAAATCTAAATTTTACATAAAATATGCCATCAAATTGAATGTCGACCATATATCGAAGGGAACATGTTAACATAGAATTTGTGTAGTTCATACGCCCTCACACACCCTCGATATCAAGAATTGATATATTCTTCTTGAATTTATCTTCTTTGAAAATACCCGCACTATAATTTAGTTAGAATTATTCGGTTTTAATGCTTCGAAATATAAAGTCATATTAATTTATACCAAAAATGGACAATAAATCGATACCTATTATTCAGTAATTGCATTAACATCTTG
>JAABKK020028768.1:0-10988 GCA_011634745.2 Catotricha subobsoleta | reverse complement strand
TATAAAGTCATATTAATTTATACCAAAAATGGACAATAAATCGATACCTATTATTCAGTAATTGCATTAACATCTTGTAAATCTAAGATTGAAATGGAACCTCCAAAAAAAATCAAAATTTATATTCGGAACTACAGACAAAAACGAAACTGGTAAATATTACCCTTTGTTCCAAAGTTGTCTATCACAGTTGTTGAATAAGTGCCAGCGGTAGCTGATGATTGTCTTCATATGTCTATAAATACATATAACTAAAACATAAAAATGATAATTGAACTGATCTATGGATCCTAATCTATTGGTTATTATTTTCATGTCTCTAATGAATGATCGGTAAAATAAATTATATGTAAAGCACGCGTGTGTGTGGCATATTATGCTTAAATATATGACCAACGTTTTGTATCAAATTGTATAAAATTAACTAATTTTAAAATCTTCAAATATTTATATAAATAGAAAATAGCACCTGCTGTAAAGAAAATGACGACTTTCTCTATTCAAACATACATTAGATTTTGTATAAATTATATTTATAATAGAAAATTTAAATTAATAAGATAGCAAGCACAACAGCACGGTTATTTATGCTATTAGTATTTATCAAAGTTATGTTTTAACGTTATAATGACAATTTGTTGTGACATTTTATGAGCGCGAATGTAGTACCTACTTAATATAAAATGTCTTGTAGATTTACCATAAATTAATGGCTATTCATTTGTTAGTTTATCATATATTAAACATTTCTGAAAATTTGACCGCATAATATCCCGAAAAATCAAAAGAATACGAAGAGAGAAACTATCCATTGTATTGTATTCAAATTTTTTCTTTTCACCACAAACATTAAATTCTTTTCAGATCGTTAACTGAACATATTTGGATATAGCAAAGAATTTCGTTAACTCCATTCCATTTTCTGAAATCACAACGCTATCATTTTAAAATAATTTATTGCATAATGTACTCAGTACTGTGGTTTCAATTCAATGCAAAACATAAATTCAATGAATATAAAACTGAAAATGCTCGATAATTAATAAATTTAAAATTCAAAGAATGCACGCAAAATAATCTTCTACGTGTTTCTTTTTCATCTGCATGAAATAGTGTTTATTTCATCCGGTCATTGATAACATGAACGAAACATTCAGTTGGTTTTATTTTCGTTTTGAATCGAAATACATAATACAAGTATTTTGTGTGTGTTGCATACGCACAATAAATTTTTATAAATAATCAATCAAGTTTTTTTCTTCTTGTTTTATTCAGCATCGAACTCAATATGCTTGACTTGTATAAACGTATTTCAATATTTTATATGCATGTAATATTCTTATTCTGGTTTAATTCCTTCATTGAATTTATTATTTATATAACAGCGCGTTCATATGTTGTTAAACATTTCTTTTTGTGTGAATGTTTTTTTTTCTTTTTTGTAAATTAGACTCAAAATAAATATAGTCTTTTTACAGAACAACAAACCCATGATTATGTGTCGTTTTACTTGTATATTGAATAATTTTAGTTTTTTTTTTTTACGGTTTCATTCATAAATTGTGTTTAGTGTGTAACCAGTCTAATTGTTAATGGTTTTCAATAAATTTCATTTATTTCCATTCACTTTATAACAATTTATTGAAGACAAATAAATGCGTACAACTATTTTAATATTATTATTTTTTTTATGTTATTTACTGATTGACTTATCATTTATTCTTATAGTTTAAATGATAAATAAAATAATTACTTAAATATTTATAGAGTTGTAACACTTTATAAACCATTAAAAGCGAACAAACAAAAAAGAAGGTAAATATAAATTATGTGATTTGAGATTTATGGCTTTATACGAAACCGGAATAGTAATTTTCTTTTATATAATTATTAACAAATTATAGATAATGATTGGTCAGAATGACTGTAATTATATATCTAGATGGAACTTAGGGTAAATCATATTATCAGTGGCGGCTTGACTTAATGAATAGACTTAGCAATATATGTGGCTTTGTGTGAGACTCTCAGCAATCAATGAAATATATTCGCTATTTAATAGAGGTAGAAGTTAGACAGAATGGTTGTCAGTTGACCATTGTAATATTATAATGATTATTTAAATATTAGATATTTTATTAATTTGATTGAAAACTATACGAAAGGTTGTACGATTATCCGAAAGATGTAATAATGGTACCTGCCGGAGAATGATTTTTTGATAGTATATTTGCTCTGTAGCATTCAATCTAATCACATTTAAAATGTTCATAGTGCTTATAGCGTTGTCTTATATGAGATTAATTCGATGAAAAATTAAATCGTGCTACGTTACACAGGGGGGTGAATATAGTAATTTGTTACGAATTATTACCAAAACGGGGTGGAGGTCAAAAAATGCGTTACGTAAATACTGAAATAATTCTGAATGATTGTAGTAAACCAGTCACTTTCTTACACTCACAATTATTCATTAACTGAGATTTAATTTGTATTCTTTGTATGCAATTAATGTTCATCATCACGTCGCATTATTATTACATATATTGTTAACTGTGTCAAATGCCACAAATCAGTGAGATGGCACTGTGCAATGAATATCTTTCGTAAAATTATCAACATTCAAGACATTTCTGTCGATGTAGCTTCCTATAAATTTACAGTTAAATACAAATAATAATAATAATAATAATAAAAAAACCGTAATCAACGTCTGTCTACTTGTTCTTATCACTTCTATACGATATAAAAAACAGAGAAAATAAATGATTTTAAGAAATAAAATAAAATATTTCTATTCAGGTACAATACCTGTTCATCACCATTAAATCGTAATTATATAAATATTATAAAACATTTTTACTTAAATAATGTTAAAAAAAAGTAATGAAAAATTGTCTCAAGTCAAGTTTTGAATTGAAACAAAAACATTCATTTAATTTGAAATGTAACATTTTAACTCTTTCGTTTTTCTGTTTATTTATTTTTAATTTCATTTTTTTTTTCTTGTATAGAATTAAAAGAAAATGTTTTTATTCTTTACAATTACAATCTAAACTTAATGAGGAATTCAAAATAAATTTATTTAAACAAAACAAAAAAAATTAATAATCTCATTGTACCGGCGTACCACACCCTGCAATAATTTAAGTTTAGTGCTAAAATGTCAAAATTAATGGTTAGAAATTTGCATTATGCGACATCGCTGGGTAATATTTTGTATGAGTGTATATTCCTTTTTATACGAAATGCTTTTGAATAAGATTTCGTTCTTGTTTATTTGATGTTAGGATTTAAAATTATAAATTGCAGCTAAATAAAAAACACCAAATAAAAAAAAAAGAAACAAACAAATGAAATGTTTTTAAAGTAATACCCGGCCTCCTTTAGATGGTAGAATTTTAATATAATGATAAGATAATGTCGTTATTCATTTCATCATCATAATGTTAGAGATATTAAGACTATTTTTATGAATTTTGTAGTAATCTTCAACGTAAATGAAACGAGGATGTGTTTTTTGTATCACTATACATAAATATATATATATATATTTACATCATAAAATCATTTATGCAAAGGCAAAAAAAAAAGAAGGAAAATTAATGAAGAGCGCTTATAACAAAACATACAAAATTACAATTTTGCAGAGTGACTAAGCATTATGAATATAGTCTGGTCTGACCATTATAGCATACCTATATGCTTCTACCTTTTAATTTTTTTTAAATAAATGTAATAAAAATTCGAACTTCAGACAGATATAAAACCTGACACCTGGACATGTAAAGAGTCGTTTTTATCTATCTATAAATGCAATACATATTCCATACAAATGGTTGATACACATGACATTAATTTTATACCTTGGCTATAAACCTTTTTTTTTGTTGCCTTTATTATATTCAAGATACAGATTAAATTAAAAGGCAATGTTTATCAAGGTTTCAATAGCCAACACTATGATTTAATCCGCACGAATTCGAAATATCTTTTCTGGTTTTATTATGTTGCACAATATATTCCAAAAAATTGAAGCATCTAATAGATGTTCAATAGAAGACCGTTGCATGATGAATCACATAAAAGGGCATGCACGTTATTCGTGTGGGGATTTCAATCTTTCATCTATGTATTTGTGCCCGACAGCTACCTATGGTATTTTTATTACCTTTTTCTAATCACTTATTGCTATACTCTTAACATCTAAATAACAAGAAAAAAAAATGTTTAATTTTTTTTTTAATAATTAACGAGAAGATGGAAAGTATTGGAAAAAAAAGTGGAATAATTTAAATGAAGATATAAAATACATAATAATAGTTATCATCACTTTGCTTCCCGTTATCGTTATTAACAAAACCTTTCCAAGAGCATATTACCTCTCGCTAAATAAATATTCAATTACATAAATATATCCGTATATAAAATGTTAATGCAAATTAACCATTATAGAAATATCACATCATAATTACACTACTAATAATTTATCAAATATTAGCTCAAACAAATATTAATAAATGCAATCGTGATTCATGATTTTCTCGCTTACTGCATTTTTGTGTTCAAGAACAAAATTATAGAATGTACAAGCATTTAAGTATTTATTACCACATGACTTCCTTAATTAATTTTAATTCATAATCAAATCGGGAAGTACGAGAAAACAAGACCATATACAGAATATAGAAATACATACAGAAACAGAAAATTAAAGTGTTCGGAATTTGTAGCCAACAGAAAAATATTTCTCTGGAAATATAGCGTGAAAACGTGAAAAGGGATTGACTAATTAGATAATTTATCATTTTGGCTGGTACGTTAAATTAACATTTTCAACATTGAATTTCTTCTTCTTTTCTATTTTTTTTTTCATTTTTTTTTTTTAATTCAGCTAAAGTGAATAATGAATACTTTGTGAATGGGTATAAAGCGAGGATACAAGCTTCAAATTAGTTTTTTTTTCCATTGAATTCCTGAAATTATTTTATTATTATTATTTTTTTTTTGATAAAATTATATCGTCGAAAATAAAATTGAAGATGGTTTAATTTTTTTTTTATTTGATGAAGAAAAATTTTACACATTTAGAAAACATTTGAATTGAAGTACCTAATAAAAAAATTAAAAAAAAAGTCTGCAACAAAACAGAAAATGGACTAAAATCATTAAATTCAATTTCAATATTTAATTATAAAGATTGCGCATTAAAATTCATATCATATATGTGCCAGACATGTCTACATTTTAGAACCATTATTTCTTATACAAGATTGTAATAATATGTTAAAACATCATTCAAATTGAAACTATACTCTTTATGTAGGTATATAGAAATGAAAGGCTAATTAAGGCAGATTAACTATAAATGTGTATGCGAGAATATATATATATCAAATGAAATGATAAATTGAGATATAAATACGTAGATAAAATATCACTTATATTTATGTCGCCGACAGGATTAAGGACTTATAGAGCGATGCCCATTTTTTTTTTTTTTTTTTTTTATATTATGCAGCGTGTAGAACAGAAAAAAAAGAAGAGAAAGAAAATGGTTATTTTACTTCATTGGATCGAGGACAAGTAGTAAATTGATTCTGAAAGATTAAAGGTAATGTCAACATATATTTTGATTGAGGACGAATGGTCCATACGATTTGATTACATTCGTCTGATACATAACAGGGTGTACCAACATTAGCAAAAGCACTTTTCTTAAGTGTACATCTATCTATCATCTAAGGGATGTAAATGGTAAAAGAATTGATAAGATCATATAATTGAAATGATTTAAAGGTTGCCTAATGGTACTCTCATTTCGCCAATACGCCACATCAAATGAAACAAAATCTTATAATAAACTCAATCGTTTTAAAAAACATGGTTTGGTTCTCCGACTATAAACGGAGAGAACAAGATAATACATCTGCCTAATTATGTGTAGAGTCTACCATCAGGAGAGGTTAGTTTGGCCGTTGGCGCTAACCATCCAGATAGCTTATTTTCCATCTGATGGGTAAGTCTAACTATAAATAACTATTTGGAGGAGTGACACTAAAAACTACAGATAACGTTACTTAACTTTAAATAAATAGTCGGTATAATAGTTACCCATCTGGCTGGTTAAATTTACTACTAGATATTTAATCATAAAAATTACCCCTCCAAAAGATAGGTTACCCTTGATGAGGGCTAGACCATTTCTCTCCGTGTTGTTAAAACAGTTTAGCTAATTTTACTTAGAAATTTCTTTTTATGGTCGTATCACTGAATGTTTTTATGCATTAATAAGATGGTCTTTATTTTAAGTTATTTAATTCTCAAATTGAATAAAATAAAAAAAATATCTAAGAATAAATTAGGCGTAGTGTGCATGACTATAATTTGAAAATGATTCAATATTTTGTAAAACATTATGTCCGTTGAATTCGCAATAAAAATTCTTTTCTTATGATGTACAAAATGGTGCGCAATCCAATTTAAAAAGATTAAATAGTATGAAACTTATGCTATCCTTAGACTACTTCTAGACAATTAAATACACCTTATAATACACATTTACTCCCTTATATTTATCCCATAGAAATCAGAAACGAATGTTATATTTACCATGGTCGTTTTTGCATTGTGCTACCCTGTATATCATTTCTATTGAAACTGCAATATATTTCAACTATTTTAAAAGGTTTAATTTCAATTCAACAATTTCTTAATAATTCATTGCACGACTATATTTCAAATCAAAATATTTGTAAACAATCATTAATCAAAAATAATTCCATTTGGTTTTCAATCTTTGTATTTGAATCAGATATTATCCGTTTGTTATTATTAATATTAATTATTGTGTGAAGTGTTGGTGCGTGCCCAAATATATGAAAATGGCATTAAGGCAAATTCGATGAGTCCTTTTAATGAAATAATCTTAAGAATTTAAATAAGTACCCACATCAACACTATAAAATTAGCTTGTCAAATACTAGCAATGACAATTATCTGAAGTCTCTTTTAGTAATAAGATGGTTAATTGACGAGAAATGTAGATAAGTTGAGCAAATATGTCTATCAATGAAATTAACGGGCTACTGCTTTTTAGTGTTAAAGCATTAAGAGAATTATAGGCAGCTGGTTAATTTGCTAAATAAATTTTAATGAAAATATGTTTAATATATTAATTTCATTAACTTAATTCACACCACAAATGCAAAACCGAAAAATATTTATTCTTATTATTTCTTAGCGTTAATTATGTCACAAAAATAGAATCAGCAGAGACAAAGCACAATATTATTCTATAAGACATGCGATTATAATTCATTTTTATGATATTCAAAAATTATTTCATATAATACACTGCAGTAGAAGACGAGGATGCAAAGAAGCAGAAGAGTTGTTGTTTTAAATTAACTATCAAACAGCTCCCACGTTATGAACCACTTGCGGAGTAGAGCTATTTATTAACATTTTATTTTTTTTATTATTGTTATTATTTTCTGGTTGTATTGTGTTTGCTGATGTTTGAGGTATTCTTCGCCTTTTTTTAAATTTTATTATTGTTTAAATTTCATATGTTAAACTTTCTTATGGGTACGGTCGCAATAAAAATTTGTATACTTTATTTTACGAATTATTGTGTTATACTATATCAAAAGATGAAAAGTCGATACCTTTTACGTACTTTTTTTTTGTTGATTATGCAAATTTTGATTATTTAAAGAAGTTCCTTCCTTTATTTTCTTTGCAATGATAAAATCATAAAAAAAAATCAACATTCAAATTCTAAATTTAGGATGTACTAATCATTTTTAATTTTCTAAAAATTCTAATCAAATTATCAAAACTTTTCTAAAAACCATTCTCCGAAATAAGTACAAACCAAAGATATCTTGCACTAATATACCTTTTAAATACAATCACAGATTCAGAAAAAAAATCTAAAAGCTACAACAGTCGGATGAACTGATCGCGTAATCTAATTATGTTAAACATATTCGTCTGTTAACACAAAAATTAAAAAGTTCAAAAACACCTTTTTCTTATTTCAAATAGATAAAGCCAAAAGAATGCTTTCATTTTGTGTCGCTACTTTTATGTTTTAAACAAAAGAACGACGTTTTTTTTCTTCTCTATTTTGCTGAAAACGTTCGTATATCGTGTGCTATTATAATTTATTAAGCATAATGCGGTTAATTGAATTAGTTACCATCTCAAATAATTTAAAGCAGACACTTTTTTTTTTGTTTTGTCTTTTTCTTCTGCTTTGTATTAGTTTATGTAAAGGTGCCTCAGAACCGATATTAATTAATTTGAGTATTTGAGACATCGTTATCGGAAAACTCAGATTTATATACTTTGAAAATGTGAATTTTCTTACACGTTTTAAGCACTACTCGCTCAAGTCTGATTAATTTCAAATAAATTAATATTGATTTTAAAGGTGATGTAGTTGTTGTTGTTTGTCTTTATCGTATCGTTCAAAACTTTTGAACAGGGTAAAGGTAGAATACAATGCTAATGTAGTATTGTATATGATAAAAATATTTATTTTTTTTTAAATATTTTATATTAAATGTTAAACTTTAATATGATTTCAAATCACTAGGGATATGTTAATAGGCTCATATTTTTGCAGATTTAATATATCTTTTGAACAATTCACATGCCATTTTTTATATCAATGATTTAACCGGTAAGGTTGCATGGGTTATAAATAAGCACCATTTTATGTAACCTGTAATGTAATTTTGACAAGCTTCAACTCAGGCAGGCTTTTGTCTCGCTTCTTGTGATTTCCAGAAAAAAAATGTTTAAGTATTAAGTCATTCATTAATGTATTAAAACGTCATGCCAGCATTCAATTATAGTATCTAGAGTAAACCATAGTATTGCGGCTATAAAAATTTGTATGGAAAATAAATGAAAATAATTAAAAAATAACCAGAAATCCTGCAACTTAAGAAAGAAAAATAACCAGAAATCCGGCAACTTAAGCAAATTACCTCAATTAGTGCCAACATAAAAACAAAAATAAATTATAATAAAAGAGCGCAAAACCGATAAAAATTTGAAAAAAAATAACGGTAAAAACATGATAGCCGCCATACTATGGTTACTTTAGATACTTTACATTCAATATATGCTGAATATATTAATAGTGAATAAATAAATAAACTAAGATTCCTAGAAATACAACTTTGCAGCATAATTACAAAACACTCATCTCTGAACTTTCACAAAACTCAAAATATGAAGCTCAAGGTATAATTGAGGTTTACCGCCCTAAGTGATAAAATCAAGGCAACACAGACAACTAAAAATAAAGTATTATATTACACGAAACTGTGGAATGATATCAGAAAAACAATCACATAAACTCTTTATTTGAACTTTTATTATCTTTAATTCGTAAGAAATTGTCGTTACTTTTAATGCAGTTAAAAACACGAATATAACTTATTTTATCGATAAAATATTTTAAATTGAGAATAGTACTTACTAAGAACATCTATTACACATTTTATATTTTTATTACTGGATGTTCGACGTACAGAAAAATATCTGTATTAAATGTTGTCGTACGTGCTATTAATTCTATTATAAATAGTAGATTTTCGTTAAAATTATTGAAGCTGTTGTAGTCTGTAGAAGTAAGTACATAAAGCGATGTAAAAATTATCATGATATTAGTCAATTACATTTTAAATTTAATTACATCAATTAATATTCAAAGAACTCGTACCAGTTTCAATCAATAAGAAATAATAATATGTAATAGCAATATCGAGTTTGTTGGAAACTGTCCAATTGATTGAATTAATTCGACTTTAGTGATTTTCTCATCATATTTATTATACCTAAAGAGATAGAAAACTTTTTACGAGAACGTATTAATAATGAATAACACGAGATATTGAAATTAATTTAATACTATTTCTCATCTAAAAGCAAACCATCTTTAATAATATATTGAGCGTGAATACAATTTGACTTGTCTCTTCCACAACAAAACCAATAATAATAACGAAATCAATACGATAATGTCAGCGATGATATGTTATGATGTGTGAATAAAAATACAATTATCAAGTCATCGCAGATAGGTAACGACATGAAATAGTATTAATGGCATTTTGGGTAATATAATATCGAAAACCACGCAATAAATGTGAATGTTGGTTCGGTTGATCATTTTCTTATTCTCTATCTGAATTTTATTATTGTATTTATTATTATCTATTTGATTATTATATTGTCGGATGTAATGTAGTGCAATGTGTGTCGTTTTATTTTTATTTTTTTATATTCCTTGTGGTGGTAAATATTATTTTATATTGATGGACATTTGAATTGAGATCAATGCTCGATACAAATGGAAACGTGATTATTTCTAAGGTGTGAACATTTTATTATTGTAGTTTATTTTAATAAAATATTATATTATAGTTTTGATGAAAAATATTTTTCTTATATTCAGTACCTTAGTAGGTACTACCTACTTATAATATAATATTTTTCAAAATAGATAAAATAATCGATTTTGATCAAATTTTCATTCGATTCAAATAATTTATTGAACAACTGAATGGATCATGACAAATAATCATTATCATTCAGATTTCACTCTATATTGTTGAAAAGACTCCCAACGTGCACTTGTGTTAATATAAGCGATAAGTAACCGTCCATAGTTATCTGATATAAGTGCACTTAGGGAGAATTTGACTATGCACAATTAATTCGATTTAACAATAGGTTAAAAGCTAAGTCGAAGGAAAATTGTATAGGCCAATAGCACGCGAGATTATTTTCAAATAGCCTCTGTGGTACAGCTTCATATAAAAAATATTCTCTCAACATTTTATTATATGTAGCTGCCTCTTCTATTTGTAAATAATTAGTTACAGTCCCCCCCGTATGAAAATAAAAATCGATTTTAGTATTAAAATAGTATTGGATTTCAATACTATTTATTGCTAATTTCGACA
>JAABKK020028757.1:0-16175 GCA_011634745.2 Catotricha subobsoleta | reverse complement strand
CTAATAAACAATTTTTAAGCTGATAAATAGCCATTTTAAAATTATGATTATTAACTTTAAAAATCGTCCGACAGATGAAACGACTTGTTATCCAATTCACCCTTAAGGCTAATGTTATAAATTATATTACCAGAAAGCAGAATTAAGTACAGCGGCATCTGGTTTAATTTGTATTAATCTTGTGCAAAGAGCACTACCATTTGATCTTAAATGATAAAATTCTACTCGTCCTTTATTATCTTTTGACTCTGCTGCGGCTTTTCTTCTACCACTTTTAATTATAAACTTTTTCTTGAAATGCGCCATAAACTTTAAATTTTCTTGCTGTTGATGAATACGGACAACCTCTAATCCATCACCAAACATAGCTTTAAATTTTTTTTGAAGTGTAAATGTAAACGTTAACCATCCCATATTGCCGGCTTCGCGCCCTTGCCAAAAATAGACAACACATTGAATTTCATCTTCTCCTACAACTGCGTTATTACCCTCTCCATTCTCATCCTCTTCTGGTGGTATACAATATCGACAAAAAAATACATAACATTCGCCTGTATAAAATTGGCCAAATTCTTCCTCGGGCAATCGTACGAATTTTTTATCTTCTAATACTAAGCATTCCATTGCTTCTAAATCGTAATTCCAATCTTCCTCTAATTGTGTTGCTTCAGGAAGAGTCATAGATGGTTGTCGTGGCATAAATAATGCTGCCAAATCAGCACGTGTTTCTTGTTGTTTTGCCCATTTGGTCAAATCAGCTCCTGTTTTTGCTACCGATTGAGCAGTTCGTGTAAAATCAACGGCAATTATTTCTTCCCAGCCGACAAAATTTGTTTTGAATATTTGTGTTTCAGTACCCTCTTGTACTCTCGTTATAACTGCATAATCGGGTCGATTGATCATGTTAAATAACTCTTGTGACAACTTAACAGCAGCAGCCCTTACGAGTCTTGTAGATTTTTTACCAAACCACACAAAAACATCTAAATAGCAATCCAGAATGTAAACATTTTTACTATTAAGTAATGTATGCACAAGCTTTTGCTGTGGAACATCAACTTGCGGTAACTCTAAATAACCCATACCCAATTGTACTTGATACAGCCGTGGAACAGCCGGCTGAAAATCTTCTTCAACATGTTCCGTCGGTTTAAATTCAGTTGTATGATCTGCATTAAATATTCGCCAGAATTCCTCACTTTCATCACCTTGTGTTTCCATCATAATTTCTAATTTGTTTTTTCGTTCATTTTTGTTTATCTTTTCAACCATTAAACGGGCTTTTGATTTCAATGTATTCTTTGATTTTTTACCATACCACATAAATATTTGCTCGCCTGTATCAATAACAAACACATATCGTGGATCAAGTGCTTCTACTGTAACTGGTACAGGTTCCAAATGAATGGCTGCACCTGATCCGTGCACACGATACATGCGAGTGTTGTACAATATATCTTCAACTGTATAAAAACCAGTTGCAGTACGACCCCCTTCAATATATGTGATCGGTGTATCAAAAAGTGCAAAAAATTCTTCAGATTCATCACCCTGTTCTTCGCGTATTGTTCGACAACGTGCTCCTAAGTAGTTTCGTAAATTAACAGCATGAATTGCAGCACAAGCTCGTTTATCTAATGTAGCATGAGCTCCAATCCAAAAATATATTTCCCATGAAAGTTGACCATTTTCATCAGCGAATGTTTTTAAAACAATGTAACAATCACCTTCATAAAATTTACCATGAATTACTTGATCGAGTTTATTTGGTAGAAAGTTTTCTATTTCCCATATTGCTAATCCAGGTATTTGACCATCCTCTTCTTCAAAAATCTCTGAATAGTCGAGTGGTGGCTTTTCTAAAGATTCGTCCCATCGTTTTGGTTTCAAACTTTCCACTTTTTCTTCATCTAGTGCTTGCAAATCTTTCTCTTTTGCAATATCTTTCATTCCTTTTAATATCTTTGCAGAATCTTTATCTGTACCTGAGTCAGCGCGTAGACCACGCCGTAATCGAATTTTTCGTGCAATTGAATCCTTAGTGTTACTTGTTGTCGGTACTGCAGCCGGAACATTGGCACCAGCCACTAGCAATTGATGTTGTAATGAAAAATCAATATTATAAAATTCCACACCGGCGCCTTTTTGTAATTCAGTCGGTTTTGGCGGCATAATTAAATTTGGATTATTACGTAAGTCCAATTGATCTAAATCAGACAATAAATGTATAGCATCTGGTAATGTTATTAATCGATTTGTACTCAAATTTAATTTTTTTAATGCGCCACAACGACACAATCCTTCTGGTATCATTTCCAAATGATTATTTGAGGCCGAAAACACTTCTAAGCTACAAAGCTTTCCAATTCCCGATGGTATCCCATCAAAATTTAGCTGATTATCATTTAAATATAATCTACGTAGTTGACCCAGCTTGCAAATTAATTGTGGTAATGTAGTTAATTTATTTCGAGATAGATTTAATGTTTCCAATTTTTTCCAGAACTCCACCTCTGATGATAATTCCACAATATCATTTTCACTTAAATTAAGGCGACGCAAATTTGGCATGTTATACAAGCATTGTGGCACTTTCTGCAATGAGTTTCTTGACAAATCCAATTCAACTAAGTTTGATAAGCTGTCTAATGAAGTTGGAAAGTTTTGTATTGTCCTCTGAGTATTGCTCATATGTAATACCTCTAGATTTTGCAACGATGGTAATTGTCTAAAAAAAAAAAAAAAGAAAAGGAAAAGGAAACGTATAATACATACATATTTTTTTTAAAAAATGTATAATTTATTTATTTAAGAGCGAATAGTTTCTGTCTCTGAAAACTTAGTTTCAAATAATTTAAAATATGACTCATAAAAAATATGACGCGTTATAGTATAAAACATAAACGGAAAATATCATACCTTAATTGAAATAGCTCTAGGGGATTATCGCTAAGTATCAATGTTTGTAAATTGGCTAAACGTCTTGTTTGTGGTGGTAAGGTTTCCAATTTATTATATGATAAATCCAAAAACAACAAATCCGTTAAATGAATAAATAAAGCAGTGGGTATACTTTCAATTCTGTTATAAAATAAAGATAAAACTATATAAAATGAAAATTATGAAAATTTTGCTTATATTTACTGGTTATGACTTAAATTCAGCACCAATAAGTTCCTTGCTTTAGCAAGACCATCTGGTATCGCTTTTAATTTATTATGAGATAAATCAATAGTAGTTAATTCATCTAATTGAAATAATTCGGGCGGTATTCCTGAGCTTTTGATATTATTTTTACGCATATTTAGCGAACGAAGGCAAGCAAGCTCAGTTACTTCTCCATAAAGTTTTTCTAATTCATTGTTTTTTAATGATAGATGTTCCTAAACAACAAAAAAAAATGGACAACACACAAATTTAAAATATATTTTTAATTGCTATATTAATCAAATTACCAATTTCAAAAGTTTTCCCATTTCTTCTGGTATTTCTTTAAGACGTGTTTTATCAAGTTTTAACCATTGCACTCCAGTCATTAACCGCACGGCAGTTGGAAATCTTCCATCCTTAACATATAAAAATAGTCTTCATCAAAATGATTACAAATATTTGAAAATTTAATTCTTTTTTTTTTAATGTTGATAACGCCATTTTTCTAGACAAAGAAATTCAAATTCTGAAAATATACGGTATCAACATATTCCCATTCATTGGAAATTAAACGTTATTGCCTGATTTTTGGTAATATGAAGTAAATCTAAATACGATCTGATTTTAATGTTTTTCATTGCGCTAGATATTTACCGCTCAATTTTTTTTTTAAAATGAAAATGGTTCAGATATATACAAATTTTTATGGGACATTGCTCCTTCATAGGTTAATGCAACACATATGTGTACAACGACAGTGGTACAACACTAAATTTTTTCAGCTTTATATACTCAATGTGTACTAATATTAAAGATATATGTTTAACATTAGTTTTAAATGCAAGAATAGTTACAATTGAATCAGTAATATTTAGGTTTTATAGTTTCCTATAATACATATTGCATAGTACATTATGCAATTTCGATCAATTCATTTCAATATAACTATAAAAGTATAAATAAACATACATATAAGTAACTATTACATTATAATCTAGAAATAGAATTTGACTCACACTAAAATTATTATTGGTAAAATCCACGCCCCGCACAAATGGCAAAACGCCTGTATTTGCCATATTTATTTATTTTCAAAATTGGTGCACTTTATAGATTATTAAAAATCAATTTTGCATTTCTATCCGTAAATATTTATATGTTTATTTGTAATCTTTGCAAATTTTATTATTAGCATTATCAATTATATTTTTAGGCAGATAGAAAAACAGTCAAAAATTGACATTTAATTTTAAGCCATGTTTACGCGTGTAAAATGCAGCTATTATTTAGGTCGTTGGACGTTTCTTTTTCAAACATTTTGATCTGTGGGATACTATTATGACTTTGAGTGTCATTTTTAAAATGCCTATATCTCAGCAAAAACATTGTTTATTGAAAATATGGAACAGTTATATCTTAATTCATATATTTTTCTACATTTTACCAGAGCCATATTTCTAATAAACAATTTTTAAGCTGAGAAATAGGCTAAATAAAATTATAATTATTAATATTAAAAATCGTCCTACAGATGAAACGACTTGTTATCCAATTCACCCTTAAGGAAACAGACCTTTGTTTCATATATATGATTTTTCTCGTTCGACTCTAGGTCTATAAGTTTGAAGAGATTAAATTTCATAAAGTTTCAACTGCGCAAATCTCGGCTTCTATCCATTGTACAGCAATGTAAGAACACCTAATCCCACTAAATCGAATATTCCTTCTATGGTTTTTAAAATCTGAGTTTTGACCCAAAAAATAGTTTTTTTTTTTAAATATCTCAAGAACTAAACTTAAGAATTCAATTCAATTTAAGTATGTTGTTGGTTTTGTGAAAACACACATTCGCTTCAGGAACGATTATGCCATGCAAAAAGATCGATTTAGAGAAAACTTATCCCGTATCGTGTCGCTTTCGGCGCTTGTTCCAATGTTTTTTTTTTCATGTAATTTTGTATGACATTGAAATATTTTGATTTTTTTTTTGCTTTTTTTTGTTTGTGAAACTTGGAACAACCGCCAACAGCGCCTCAAGTGGAAATTTTCTCGCGTAGTTTACCGAGCAAAGTCTTCATGTTAACGTAATTTTTGTGTTTTAGCGTTTATTTAATGAGAAAAACCCTTTTATAGGTTTTTATTTTGACAAAAAAAAATCTTGTTTGGTGATCCCAAATAATCTTTACTTTCATTCTATTAAAAAGTATTTAAAAAGTAGAAATTTTTATACATTTTAAAAATGGTTTAAAAAAAAACAAAACATACAAATCGTTCGAAATCATCGACACCAATTATTCGTTCAACGAGTCACTTTTAAAGATGCAATTTCTTTCCATACAGCATTATGTACAATTGTACATATACAAAAGAAAATGGTGTTAAATGATTATTTTTAAAAAATTTACACTGAAAGTTTTTTTTTTGAACTCAACGGGGGTAATGATGTATGGAGCGAAGTTGCGTCTTTGGAAATAATTGGTGGCATTTCATAGGTTAATTTATCCTTAGATCTCTTGCTTAGCTGATAATTTAAGTGCAAACTCGTTGAGTAGCCCTGGAACGCGTTCATTGTGTTTGAGTCATTACATTATTCAAATGAATGGAAAACGCCTATAATCTAAAAATACATGCACCTTGTACCAACTTAAAAAATATTATATATAAACTGTCAAATAGAAATTTGCCTACCATGTAAACATAACGCAAAATAGAAGATGTCATGGCAGCTTTTGCGCAGTTTTTTTTTAATAATTATAATAAATATATATATTGTTGTAAACAAAATGGTTCATGTTAATCATAAAATTTGTTGGATATCGTGTAAACTGTGATTGTGTAGTTTAACAAAGTTAAACAATTATGAGAGAACAAAATATCGAAACTACGAGTAATATTGATTCAACGCTGTCTTTACGATCTATTTTACAATTAACAACAACAGCAACAGTAGTAGCAACAACAGCAACTGCAACAACAACTAATACATTTTTACCAAGATTAATCAGTAACAAAATAATTGACACAAGTATAATTGTTCGTGTTAAACAAAAACATTTCTGTACTATATTAGATAATATTGAAAGAATATCAGTGTTATTTGGTGTACAGTTTATTCCTACTGATAGTAGTTCAACTGATGACGAAAGAGGATATAAAAATTTATTATTCCATTGTGCTGTTGATAATGACATTGCGGATTTAACCAACAGTGTGCAGGTAAGTTTTTTTTTTTTTTTATTAATATCCGTGTATGAGTTTGATATGTAAAATAGAAAACATCAACATTATTAAGCAATGAAGACGTTTTACTTTAATTTTTTAATTTTTACGATTTAAAATTCAACATGTGGGTACCTAAAATAGTTACAAGTATGTTATGTATGGGCCATTCCGGGAGAAAGTACGCTATATATGTTTCATTCATCATACCGTCGTTGATGTATCGTAACCGCGTAAGGCACATCGTGGTTGCAGTACTAAATCGTATAAGGGGTAATTTTTTCAAAAATAAATTATTAATAAATCTACTTTTTATAAGTAGCTCGTGTTTTACGCTACTTCACAAAAAAAAATGTCCTATATGTGATTTGGCACTTTGATAATAAATCAACGACGATATGTAAAACTAATAAGATATTTAGAAAATATGTATATTATAATATATTTTATATTTGTTACTTTTATGATAAGGTTGCTATTTTATTTGGTCATTGCTTTAATTCTAAAGATTTTTTCATTCAGGATTTATGAATAATTAAACTATAGAGTGATAAGCTGGAAAAACTGCTCACTGTTTTGTCAAACTCTGCACTTTTAATGCAAGTATAAGTATGATGATTTTTAGCTTTTAAATATTTAGTATTATACTTAATAGCCGTATCACACATACTATTATATGATAGTAATTACTATCATATCTTCGTAATTTTTGGGAGAGCTAGCCATTATCTTCAAAATTATGTTGGTAATGTGATCAAAAATGTGTAGTATTACCACAAATAACGAAGATATGATAGTAATTAGTAATTACTATCATATGATAGTATGTGTGATACCAATTTAAAAGTAAAATTTATCATAGGCAATACAGGTTGATTCAGATAACTTCTTCACATTTTATTTTAAAAGTTGTCCTACAAGTTGTTGCAAATAACGCGCCATTCATTTAAACATATCTCAAAATATTAAGGGACCGGTTCAGAATGCGCGTTAATACATATTTAAATCGGTTCATGAGACATGAAATAGAATTTGTCTCTTAATTATTTATAATATATGCATATGTGTAATTGTATTGTTGTTTAGTCTAAAAACACTGATTTTTGCTCTATTTTCATAAATTTTTGATTTAAAAAAAAACTATTTGCTTAAATCTATTTCATAATTCACATAGTTTTAGTATAATACTCAAACTACAATGAACCAAATGAATTTCGTGAATTTCATAGACGTATGCAATTCATTTTTAATTTTTATTTTTATAAATGTTCATTATATTTTTGTAAATTTTGTTTGAGCTTCGCGTGAAATTGTTCCTTAGTTCTTTTTGATTTACTTTAAATTTATATGCTTAATTTTATTGACTTGAACCGGTGTAAGTTTTGTAGCAAGCAATACCTTAAGTTGGACCTATATTATGCAACCTTTCACCACGTTTTCATTACTATAATTATTAGTAGCTTTTTTATCTCGGTCTCTTTAAATATATCCTATAATCGTATCGTTGATTGTTTGAAAAAAGTTACTATTAAGTTACACTACAGAAATACAAATGAGCAGGGGTAAACCCGTTCGTACTCTAGTATTATTTCTTTTTATATGGAATTTTTAACATTTACGCAACAAAACAACGACAGACCCTGCTTTGTGTCTTACACCCCGTTTAGATTACCAAAAGTTCGGTCTGTTTGTTAACTTTTTTTGTAAATCAACGACACGCATACAATGAGCAAGGGCGAGACCAATAGAGGCTAATTTGTTAAAGTTAAATATAATAACTTAGTTGAATATTTGCAAATTACTAATTTAAATACAAATTTAAATCAATTGGATTTTCCCCGTAATTAAAGATTGTAATGACACCATGATCTAATTGTTATCTTTATCGCTGTAGGTGATGCGATATAATCTGAATTTTATACATTTATTATTTCATATTCAATAAAATGTTTTCTATTACAGTTAAATATTTGTAATATGTACTTATAATTCTTTTAATTATGGTTTCTAGTTTTCTTTTTATTCTTATGTTAAGGCTTTTTAGCTATTTTGATAGTTGTAGATTAAAAAAAATTATAATTAGATTGCGAGACAATTAAGCGTGGAGGAAGCAGTATTCCTATCCATCAGTCTGATTGTTTTCAGCTCGACCAGACTGATTAATGAAAAATTTACTTCATCTTTGTACGCATCTTTCTGTGATATATTGGTACAAATTATTCTGAGAATAATATTTAGAACGGCTTAACAAATTCTTTCTTAACCAGAGGCGTGTCGGGCTGATGACACCGAAACGTGGAATGAATTAATTTTATTTTCCTTCCCTAGAAATTCTCTAATAAATGATAATTGTGTCAGGAAAATCATGAAATGTAGAAGAGTGAATTACAAAAATTAATGGTTGGTCTAAATTTTATAATACAACCCTCCAAATTATTAAAGATCTATGTCAGGATCAAATTTAATAGTACATATTTTATCGACATGGCATAAGCTCCATCATCACAGACTTAAGCTTTAGAGAGGATAAAGCTTCAAAAGAAAATGGACTTAAATTCTTAAAAAGTACATTAACTTAAAAAATTAAATAATTTACAATCCAAAAATTGCAAATAAGAGCAAAAAGTGGGACATAAGCTCCAACTGAGAAAAACCCATTAAAAAAAAGGACTTAGGTCCAAATACGTAGCTCCACAGGTTTTATCTAAAAAGGTACTACATATTTGTATTTTAAGTTCGAAAAACCAGAACTTAGATTCCAAGCAATATTCTGCAAGACATTAAAATAAATATATTTTGGAGCTAACATCCTTTTTTTTTGAGCGCTTAAGTCTATGGGTTATTTTACAAGTAATTTATAAACAATGACTTAAGTTCCAAAAAAACCGGACATTACCTCAAAGTAATTAATATTTTCCTGGAGCCTAGAGTCTGTTTTAATTTTTTTGTCTTAAGTTTTTTTTTTTTTTATGAGCTTATGTCAGGCCACCACATATTTCATTATAACTACTCATTCAAGTTAATAAACTGTTGTTTTGTATATATATATATATATATATATTCTTGAATTTTAATAAATACTGCGTTTGATTATTTTTTGGGCAAACATGTCTAATGTCTAATAATCATAAGACAATTTGGAAACTAAAGTTTATGAATAAGGTCGCAGATTTTATCTATATGTTAACGAGCTATTTTTTTTTCATAATTGAAGGTTCTCAATTATATAGTTGTAGATATTTCCTTTATCTCGTGCAGACAAGCAGACGATTTCTTCTTATTGAACACAAATTTATTCAAATTATTATTATTTACTGATCAAAGTATTTCTTCCCATAATTTAATGAATTACACCTAAGGATTTTAAATGAAAATCAGTGTGTAATTTTTCAGATTTAAATGTTATTTTTATACTAACAAAATAACAATACAGCTAAGGATTCATTTACGCTTAATTAAAAATTAATGTCTACAGTGATTTTAAGTACGCTCCACTTGACAGCAGAAAATTAAATTTTTGGGTTTTTACATGTTTATAATTACATTTTCTCAATATAGCGACTTTCAGTATTACGTTTGTGCCGATCGCTCTGTCGCAAAATTGATAATGTAGACGCTCGCAGTTTATCGTTATCGTTAGACTGGCGCACCGGCATACTTATTCCCACAAGTGGATACTTATTCCCTGACGTAAAAGTGAAATCTTAAGTTTATGTAAAATATTTGAACATTATTAACGTAATGTAGTAAACGTAATGATAAATGCACTAATGATCTACGGATACGGTTACGGTTATGGATCGCTTACGATTATGTTTAAAAAAAGAATGAATTAATAAAGAGCCGTATATGTAAGCATAAGATTCTTAATAAAATACGTAACTTTAAATTTATTTTATTCAATAATAATAATTGAATGATTTTTTCGTTTTTTGAAAAACACAAATCATTTTCATGCAATACAAAAATACAAATCAATGCATTTCAAGATAGAGATATCATATCATGATTAAATAAGATAATGCTTTAATTCAATAATAATAACCAATATATATAACAAAGTTGAAGATTTTTTACGAGTTGTCACAAATGAAGCGGTGGTCATTTTATTATAGGTGCATTTTGACCTTGAAGTCCACTGTAAATACAATTATTTTTGTCAATTTACAGAAAAATTGCTTGTTTAAATCTATTTATACTTAAAATACATTTATATACTTAACACACAGTAGTTATAATTTAGGATGTTACGCAACTTTACTTTTTACTTATAAAATGTTACTAAAGAACCCATGGATATAAAAATGCGCCATATTATATAATTTTAATAAAATTTTGAAAAAATTAAAGTATTGGTTTCGTATTCAATTTTCTTTTGAGTCTATTAGAATTAGGAGTTAGGACAACGAAATAATGTACATTCGCAATACAAAATAATGACATTCTTAGTCATTGTGATTATTTTGCTAAATTTTAAAATTTGCACAACTATTTAGTGTGACGAAGGCAATTGAATTAAAAAAGCATAATTATTTGATGTAAAAATTTCGATTTAATTAAAGAAATTAAGAATTTATTTTGTTTTATAAATTTTAATAATAATATATTTTACATTTTCTAGATATTAATTTTAATTTATTACATAAATATTTTGTCCGATTCATCTTATGTGATAGGCAAGGTTTTCAGAGATTTTCTTGATAAAGAGCAGTCATTTTCAACTATATTATGCAATAAATAATAACATATCCTCTGTTAGGGAATCAAAAACTGTGTAAAAGTAGTATAGCAAATTAAATTAGGTAGGGAATTGTATATTGGGCTCTAAGGCACAGCATAATATCATTTTTCAAATTTAAATTCCCAGGCATTGTTGTTTGCAAGTCTAGCAGATAAAAATCCCAGGCGTCGTAACATATAAGTCTAGGCAGGCGGAGAATGATTATTGATGTGACTTCTGCCACATATTTTTAATAAATAAATAAATAAATAATCAAAATCGGTTTAAATGAAAGTTAAAATTTTATTATATCAAAATAATGAGTACATCACAACAATTATTCAATACTCATACTCCAATTTTAAAAATTTGACTTATATTTTTTTAAAAAAAAATTTAAACTGAAAGTTTTATCCACAACAAAAATGTCATTAAAAACAAAGCGAAACATAAAACGATTAATTTTTTTTTTTTCGTTTTTCTCTATGCAGTAAAGATCAAAGAAATTGAGAGCGTCGCCCCATGAAACAAAAAGAGTTGATCAACTTCTTTTTGCGTAATATTCTTTATTTATTTATGATACATGTAAACATGACCCCTACTCTTCTAAAATGCATTCAATATTGAGTTTAAGCTCTGTTACAATATGTTTTTAATATTTTCGAGGTTGAAAGATTATTAAATAAAATTATAAAGGCAGTCAGTCAGCGTATTTCTGTGTAACCGGAATTAAAATTCGTTTGACGTTTTTCCTTTCACGTGCTATATTACAATTACATATTAACATTTTACTTTGTCTTATTATTAAAGGAATTATTAAAATCAAATTTTATATTTCTTCATGCAGATTATAAAATATAATAATAATAGTATTATTTTTTTTTCGTTTTTTATGTTTTTTTTTGTTGGTTTGTTTAATTGTGATATTGTTGTTTTAGTTGTAATATAAAAATTAACATTTGGAAAGTGATGGAAATACATGAAAAAGATATTTTTATTTATTATCGCATGTACCTATGCTAAATATAATATATATTAAGTGAAAGTTAAAATTGATAAATGCGGTTTTTACTATAGAAATTCCAATATTTAAGCGATAAATGACGTATTTTTGTTTTTAAAAAAGTGTTTCTACTAAAATAAAAAATAAATAAACAGCATGTTTAGATAAATTATATGCTTTAAACGTATTTTTTTTTTTTTTTGGTTTTTTCATTAATAAATAAAGTTTATAATTTTCTATAACGCATGATTTACAAGATAATTAATGCTAAAATGATAATTACTGGGTTCATAGATAATAAGGTAAATTTAAAATATATATTTTATAAACGTATATAATACTATATATTATGTGCCATATTTTCTATCTACACACAGCACAACATAACATATAATAATATCAATATTCAATAAATATTTACAATGCATCCATATGAAAACGATCAAAATGATTATAAATGAAAAAAAAAAAAGCAATCACCGTCTATAGAAAATGTGCACTATGCTATTTTAGTTATATATTTATTGTTTTAATTTCAAGTGTTTCATTTTCTCACTTATTTATTTTTTAATATATGCGAAAATAAAACGAAATGTAACCAAAAAATTAAACATTTTAAAATATGTAAAAAAAAAAAAGCATTTCGGGCACGGTGAAACCGTATTCAATTCAATTCAAATGTAAATATTTATGGGCTATAATGTCCTTTGAATTTCGACATAAGTAAATAAGATAAGATGGAAAATATTTACATTTCAACATAATATGTAATGTCTTTTAAGTTAGCAGAGCAAGTTCGGTAGATCAATAATATTGTTAATTATATTTCTGTTTTTTTTTTTTTTCAACAATTGATTTAATAATTTTTCGAGCGTAAATTTTTATTGTCTTTCTTATTAAATATTTTCAAATTTATTTTCTGTTTATTAAATTTTTTTTTTATAAATAAATTAATAAAGCGAAAAACAAAAAATAGGCAAGTAATTTATAAATGAATATATGATCGTTTTCATATGGAATAACTGTATATTGTATATATATTATTATATTTATACATATCGCCTACCTACGTCAATATAATAAACTTATTATTATTACATCCGTGTAGCTTAGACGTAGGTAACCTCATAATTGTATTTTGCTTCGATGTTTCTGCAGATACAAACAAAAATGAATGATAAATTATTGTGAATAAAATTATACACGGATGTTTATACAAATTTATTTAATATTTTATTATTTATCTTTGGCACATTTCATTTTGAAACAGAAATGAGTAAAATATATATTTATTTTCTTTTAATATATTATTAATTTCTATTTGTTTCTCTTTCTATCCCTATGGCAAAGGTATATAATAGCTAATAGGTATATGTTGTGTTGTATTTAAATGTTAGGCTACGAAATGGTTTTAAACAATATAAAATATACAACATTAGCTTTAAAGTTCTCATTTCAAAGAATCGAAATTTATTTTTTAATCAAAATATCTCTTGAACAAATCAATTAGAATACAGACTGCAATTTTAATATTTATTTTTTGTGACAATTAAACCATTTTTTTTCCTTTTTCTTGATACATGTGTACAATTGAAATAATAAAATATACTAAAGATATAATTATATAATTTAAAGTTATGCTATAAACTCGGCAAGGATATATTCAATTTCATATTGTTAGTTTATTTCAAATCCTTCGAATTTTAAACAGACACATAATCGACATTGTACCGGATCACTTTTTAATCATTACAATAACTTTTTTTAAGTCTCATACACTTTGTACACATAAATTAGGATTTATTTAATACGTGTACTGTCACTATAAATCTAAAAATCATAAATACATCAGATAAAAATCGTTTACCAAGTTTGATGTAGTTACGATGATTAGATTATATAGCGGCAACGTAGCTATTTTTTTGAAAAATATCAAATGATATGATTATAAGCGTTAAACAAAAAAAAAACAATTGAGATTGATCTTAGACTTAAGAGAGTTTGTTTTGATATTATGATGTTATTACAGATATAAATGATTTTGTTGGGTGAACAAGATATAGTAAATTAATCATTTTAAGTTTAATTTTTGTGAATTGTTTTTTTCTTTCTTTTGAGGAATTGATTTAATTTGCGGTTAGTACGCATTGCCGTACTTATCAGTCAAAAAAAATGCGTGCATGTGAATTTCATTCTTTATCACCTAATAGATTTTTCATAAATGCAGCATTAATGCGGTAATATTTTAGGGCCGAAAAGTATACGATAACATGAATATCGAAAATAATAAGGTTAATCGAGACAAATAATAAATATTGAATATTTTAATAATATGGAGTTTAAACTTTTAAAGGGACAGAATTTAATATTTTTAAGTATTGTTTTTGGTTAAGAGTGTTCAATACTTAAAAGGCGGTATCTTCATACAACTGCAAAGAATAAAAAAAAAAAAAAGTCACCTCCGAGAAAAATCGAGTACCGTAAACCGCCTTTGAAGTATTGAACACTCTTAATATTAGAAATATTCAAACATAACTTATCGACTACATTGAAAATAAATGCACGAAACTATTGCAATGGATTTAATTTTTTTTTCTTTATTTTTTTTAGAATTACATTGATTCGCTTTGTGTAACGGAAGCGGAAGATTCAAGTTATGATTCAGAGTGTGATGTAGATGACAGCCATGAGCAAGTATCACGAACAACAAGTGACACGTTAGGTCAAGAATTCGCCGAATATGTTAGTCAGCCAACATTGCAAAAACAGGTACAACAAATATTTCTGAAATTATTTTTATTTGGTTATTAACTCTGAAGTAATTATTTTCTAATAATTTAATTTTAGGACCGATCACCTAGCTATACGCAACGCGTTGAATTTGCGTTAAAATTAGGTTATACGGAACGATTAGTTCAAGCTGCTTTAGCCCGTCTTGGGCCAAATCCAGCTCAAAATGAATTATTAGCCGAATTAATTAAATTAGGAGCTCAACAAGGAAACAAAGCAGATTTATGCGATCCTGCAAATGCTGAATATATGCTTTCAGGTACCTTAGACAGCAATACAATTAGTGGAAAAGATGAAGATGATTGCCGTTCCAATGGATTGAGACCAATTGTTGTAGATGGAAGTAATGTAGCCATGAGTCATGGTAACAAGGAAATATTTTCATGTTTAGGCATTCGATTATGTGTTGATTGGTTTAGAAATCGTGGTCACAAAGATATAACAGTTTTTGTACCAAAATGGAGAAAAGAGAGTGCACGTCCTGACAACCCCATTAAAGATCAAGATATTTTAAAAGAATTAGAAAAAGAACGCATGCTGGTATTCACACCATCACGATTAGTTGGAGGTAAACGAACCGTTTGTTACGATGATAGATATATAGTAAAGGTTTGTTTCTTTATTTTATTCTTATCGAGAATAATTAATTCGTCTCGTTCCCCATACATTTTTAGTAACAGTTATTTTGAAATAAGTTTCTTTCCTTTGAGTAATGAATATGATTTTATTATAATTTAAATTACACCCGTATAATGGTGATAAGTTTTATAATTCATAGCCTAACACTGAATAGATTTGTATACTTAATGTTTGGGCTTTCGTATTTTAATTTGGGCATTTCTGCAATTATTTTTAAATAAAGCACGATTTTATTATGTGGTTTTTTTTTGCAAATGAGTAAATGTTTGTTACCGCGAACGGTCTATGCACCAAATTATCACAACAATTATTTACTCCAAAATTAGTTTTGAAATTTTTTTTTTTTTAAACAAAATTCGTTGAAAAGATGCGAAATCTGAACGTGTTTTTTTTGTCATTTACAATATTTTTGTTTTTATGTTTTCTTGAAATATTGCATTGTTATCAGGATAAACGTACAATTATAATAACTATGCTAAATTTAATTTATCTATACCAGTTTTCATCCAAATGAGTGGTTTTTTTTTCATCTGAAGTCAAGATCTAAATTCATCTTTAGATGAGATGATAGCTGAATAGTAGGGTGGATCGACTTTTTCAGAACTGCCGGTACCATTGTTTTCTGAGTTGCATTTTGTCTCAAGATTACCGTCA
>JAABKK020028746.1:0-16177 GCA_011634745.2 Catotricha subobsoleta | reverse complement strand
CCACCCAAAAAAAAAAGAAAAAAAAAAAAAAAACAAAAAAAAAAAAAAAAAACAAAAAAAAAAAACAAAAAAAAAAAAAAAATTTATCAAAGCAATACTTGATTTTTTTCAAAATTTTTCAAATTTCTCAAAAATGAAGTAAAACGAAGTTATCAATTGAAATCATCAACAAAATTTAAATAAATTATAAAGTTGAATATCCCTGTTAAGAAATTCGATGATTTTGTTTCGATATAGCAGAAATATATTTATTGTATTGATTCTATGAATATTTTATTAATTGCTGTTTGCAATTTGCGTTTTCTTAATTTAATCAATGACATCAGATTATAAATTGTTCAAAGTAATAAATAATCATATGAAAATCAATAATGGCTTTAACCAATAACTTATTATAATCAATGCGGTTTTAAGTACCATATCACACATCATAAAGCAAAAACATCTTCGGTTATTATAATAGATATTAATTTTGTTGATAATATTTGAATTAAAAATGTTAATAAATACACTATCAAGATAAAAAAAAAATAAAAATAAAATAAAATATATATTAAAAAAAAAAAAAAAACTCAACTCTTGAAGGTCAAATTCATATCAAACGGCCTTGACTTTTGTCAATTTTTAAAAGTTCATCATATTTTTTATATGATATCTGTTATGATAAAATATGAAATAGCGTAGGTGTTGATTTTCTTTTTTCTTTTAACAATTTTCAATAAATTAAAAACCTAATCGATACAAAATTTGCATTTTTTATCAATTCTGGAAGTTATTTTTAATTTATTTGCTATTAGTGTATACCAAATAAGTTTTGATTATTACTTTGTATGTTTAAATTAGCATTATTAATTTTGAATACAATATTAAAAAAATTGATTGGGATTTTTATGCTGTATTTTTTTTTGACCAGGCGGCCGGCTATTGTCTGTCTGGTTTATTTCGGTACATTTCTCGCCATTATTTTAAATGAAAGAAGACGTCAATGCCTAAATTCGGATATTCGTCGCTGAGTTTCTAATTTTTTAAAATCTTTATTGCTAGTTATAATGGAATAATTATTTGTTGATTCTTCAAAACTTTCCAGTTTAATGTAAGTGTTACTTTAATGGGAGAACATCATAACTCTATATTTTATCAATTGGCTTTAAAAAAGAAAGAATATAACTCAATTTCATAGCGGATTATAGTATTCTCATAGTACATTTTCGCTTTAATGTTTGTCTCTATTTGTATCCGTATCTTTTCGAACTTAACAGAAAATATTATTAAAGCGTGTGCCACAGCCAAATCCTAAAAAATAAAATGGTTTTTAACCAAATAATGATTCAACCATTACTTAGAAATTACTTCATTTCAATTTCAGAATTAATGATTATTTTTGTACTCTTTAATACTTAGACATAAATACCTTTCCATATATCATTAGAATTCGGCGTTTACCCAATTTATTATTAAATACAAAATGTTCGGTGTATAATGACGGTATCGTTTAGAATCAATTTAATCTATACAAAAGAAAAAGCAAAATGCTTGCTTGTCACAAAATAAAAGAGTATCCAGTGGATACTATATCCAAATGATTAATGAATTCAGTATAACGTTTCGGTCATAACAAATTTGGTATAAATTATGATTTTATTTGTTTAAAATAACATCAAATGGAAAAAAAGCAAATAAAATTTTCCCTATGAATTTCAAAGTAAATATGAAAGATTTCGAACAATACAAAATAACGTCTATTAGCGAATTTAAACATTGCGCTATTATAAATATAAAAGATAGGAAAAAAAAAATATAATCAAAAACCATTAAAAATCTCGTATTTGAAAGGCCTCAGAATGATTACACTGTGCTATTTGTCGAAGATGTTTCAAGTTTAAATTTTATTTAATATAATTCAATTAAACAGTTTGTTCTATTATTTCTACTCAATATTATTAAATGCGATTATTTATTGTGCACATTGGCAACAATTTTCTTTGAATTTAATTTACCTTGCCCTTGTCTCAGACATTTTTAAAGTCATAAACTATACTTTATTAAATTCACATTAAAATTAAAAAAAAAAAAACTCTTTTATATATTTATAATGTAATTATATTTTGTTATTGTTAAATTATAATAGTTGATTGTGTGTAATAAAAATAATAGAGTTTAACAATTATTTAATATAATAATGTTTCGACAAGAATACTAGAAAAAAAAATGGAAAACAAAACAATTTTAAAAAATTAGTAGAAATGAAATTATTCCTAATATTTTGGGACTTCATCAGTATTTTGAAATACTTGATAAGTATTTTTTTTACTCTTAATTTACAATTTTTTTTTATTTTATAAGTACTTAAAGTTTGTGAAAATATTTTTCTTGAAGTATTTCATATTCTTGGAAAGAACTTAAAATACAAAATAATTTTCCATCAAATTTATTTTTTGTTTTCTATTTCTCACTCTGCATTAATCACATATATTTTTTTAATTGTCCGTTCGTGATGGAGAAGTCATGAGAATATTAAAATATTAAGTTGTTTTTCATCTTATTTTGTGTTATAATGAAAGGTGGAATTTGTTGTACCAAATAAATTTTCTTCCGGAAAATAATTTATTCTACTATACAATGAGAAGAAAATTATCTAAATACTACTAAAACTTCAATAAACACAAAATGTTACGGAATATTTGGATTTCTTAAATTGTGCATCAATAATTTACTTACGCACAATAATCTAGAGATCAACAAAACTACATATATTGTCGATTACTAATTGTAATTGGCATAAAATCCAAAATAATGTTCATTATATATTTACATAATTATGAGTTATGAGAGATTATATATAACGATAATAATGGTCAAATTATAAAACATCTAAATAGATTAAATTGATTTATATCGATGGCTTAAGTTGAAAATAGGTTCATTTAAAAAAAAAATCATGAGAGACCATCGATATTATAGCGATTTTCAATTGTCTCGTTAAAAATACTAAATGAAATAATTATTTTCCTTCACTGATGGGATCGTAATGCACCTGAAGATAACCAGACTAAACTATGTTTCATTTGAAAAACCGACAAGATTAAAAGCCAATTAAATTAATGATAAATATCAATATAGTTACTACTTTTATTAGCAGTTGGGCTAGCCATTGTCATGTTTCTCTTTTAAAAATATGCTTATTTGTATTTAAAATATTGTATTTCAAATAAAAACAAGCTCGCAATGGATTGGGTATACGATTTCATTTTTGTAACAAAAAAAAAAAAAATTAAATAACGACCATCTAGATATTTTCAAAAGTGCTCAATCAAAAAAAAAACAATATTGTAAAAAAATTAAGTAAATGAAGTTAAAAAAAAACATTTTACTTTTGTATTTGTAAATATTATTCTGAAAGTATTTCGTATTTTAAATAAATTAACAGTATTTTTGTCTCTTACTTATATTTACATTAATGATAGATTTATTTGGAGAAATTAAAGCTGAAAAAGGACAAGAATGATAAACATGTTATAAAATATTAGTTTCATGAATAATAAATATGCTAAATGTCAAATAGAATACATAACAGTTCTCTAACGCGCGTAATATAAATTAAAAAAAAAAACATTTAATTTCAATGATGCGATTCTTATATAAATAATTTTTATTAAATTTTATTAATGCACTGGAGACATAATAAAAATAAATAAATAAATTAAATTTAAAGTTCAAAGTTAGTAATATATGCGATACCTATAAAATAGCTTTAACGATGGCCAATAGACACATTTTTACTTATATGTCATAGAAATCAATTCGATATACATATAATCAATAGGGATATGTATGATAATCGTTGACTATTTAAGACATTGCCTTTGATTTGAAGATATTAATGAATATTTCGCGTATAAGAGTCCCTATCAAGCTTTGTTTTGTTTTGTTTTTATCAAACGTAAAAGTATCCTAATTTAAACAACTCTTCCGAAATTGAATTGAATATTGTACATATCTTAGCAATTGAATTATAAGCATTTTTACGTTCATAAATACTTGACAGATTATGGTAGCATGCATAGCATTTTTCTTTAAAATCGAATAATGAATGAAGTATTAGTTACAGAAGCAACTATCCGTAATAAATAAATAGCACTTTTATCATCATGATGATAAGTTTGAATTGAAGGTAAAGAAAAGTAAGTGCCTTAAAAATATTAATTTGGTATAGTTAACACTGAGTATACTCAAGTTTATGAATAATTGAGTACAATAATAATTGAATTGACTTGCTCGTCAGCGGCCTATGGAAAATAAAGAAATTGGTAGAGCTACAATTGAGTGAGTAATTCATAAAGGACGCATGACCAAAAAAAGATATAGAAAAAATGGTAAAGATTTGTTACTAGGCTTACAAAAATGAAATAGAAATTTAAGATAGATATAGATAATTAACAGATATTAATTAGTTGTCAGCCTTGACTTATCATTTTCTCTTTGTATTTTTTGTTGTTGATAAATAATGAACAAGCCCTAATTAAAAATTAAATAAAGATTCGCTCCATGAGCATAATGCCTACATTGTACAATGATTAATGCGATAGACTTGTTGCCAGGGTTCGATTGAATTATTCAAAATGAATTTTTTGATTGAGCATTTTTTTCAACTAGAACTATTAAAATTGAATTTTTTTCTTTGGCATCACGTTAATTTTGAATTCTAGTTTACTTAAATTTATTTGAAAATCTATTTGTGAATCGTTGATGCCATATTGCATCGATTCAATTTTGACTGAAAGTTGAATATTTCCGAACCCTGTTGTTGCTGCACGTTTATTATAGTATAAATCAATAAATAAAAATATATATTATTGCTACATTTACAAAAATATTTTTAATTTTGAATGCGACGGTTACGTTCAGTTATAATGTCTGCCACTAGTATAAATATCGTTCTTTTATTGATATATATGATTATAAACTTTAAAATATAGTTACCTATATAAATGTAAATAGAACATATTATGCAACCTAGCACACGTATTCTCTTCATTATACTGCTTCATGAAAATCACCTAGAATGGGCCAAAAAGAAAAGAAATGACAACTCTTAGTTTCAATAGTTATTAAAAATGTTAATCAAGTCGACATGTATTATTGTATATGTATATTATAATAGACCTTAATTGAAATTGAGTAGAGGCATGGCTATATATAAAGTGAAAGTGAAATGATAAACTCAACGAAGATTGCACATTTACACTTATACAGATTTAATAAATATATTCATACAAGAGTTCGTCGGTATTTTTCGATAGTTGATTACGAATAGAAATAGTAGACTTACTGTGCATATTATAAACTATTGAAATAGAGATATAGAGATGATCTATGAATTCAAGATATCGAAATTTGTGTAACCGTTTCTATATTTTATGTGTTCAGTCAGCAATAAGGCTCATTGGCCATGAAAATTATTACAAGTAAATGATTTTTTTTTATATTATTGGAAATACTATTGTTTTGTTATGTTTTCTTTGTATGTTGTCTATACTTAAATAGCTTTTAGGCTTTTTTCAATATAGGTATACGCAGATGATTATATTTTTTTTTATGTACATTATTATCTGTCATCAAAATGTGTGTACATATTTTCTGGTATGTACAAATAGGTATAATCTCGAATACAATAAATGTGTAAACACAATATCAATAATTCTTCATTTACTTCTAATATATCTAAATGTTTTATTGCTGATGATAATTTCATATAATTTTTAAGGTGTGGAACAGTGTGCTATTTAATTATGCTTGAATTTTATGAAGAATATTTAATTACATAATGAAAACTGAATTTTGATTATTTTGATTTTAGTAAGAAATGAACCGAACCCATTTTGTGTTATATTGTTTATTGTAGATAAACGATATATGAATTAACTATTTTTCGACACATCACGAAACGTGTAATCTTTAAATTAATGACAAATTACGAAATTGGTGCATATTGTTTTTTTTTTTATTATAATAATATATAATATTATAATATTCGGTAGAAAAAGAGTTTAGCGTTCGAATTAAAAATTTCGATATTAACAACACATTAACTTGAAAAATACGGATAAAAAAATATTTTTTGGGATCACCCTAACATTAAATCCATTTTATTTCTAATTCATTTCGTCTATATGCATTTCATAACCGTTTATCGTGTATTTAATTAAGTGGGAAGATATTTTTTTTTTAAATACCGCAGCCACAAGATTTGTCATTTTTTAGTTTTTTTCTTTTTTTTATTACGTTACATCTTATTACTCACGCATTGAAAGTCATTTCACAATAAGAAACGCAATGTCAATAAAAAAAATTGATTATCACCGTATTATTATTTCTGTTAAAATTTTCGGACTGATTTTTTTTTTAAGTATTAATGAGTGACCTTGAAAATTATTCAAAATAAGCAATATTATACCTTTTAAAAGTCATTCGTCTTTATAGTTTTCTTTTCAATTACTTACAAAAGAAAAAAACAAAAACAAAAATAAATAAATTTGTGCTCCAATAAAGTTCATTTTACCATTTCCTATAAATCTTATAAATTTACATTCCAACTTGTATGATGCATTTTTAGACCTTGAATGTATAAGCTCATCGGCACACATAATAAAAAGATCTCTTTTGAGGAATTGTTTTATTTATTTTTGTCGTTTATTCTTTTTTTTTGTATTTATACAGAAACTTGCAAATTTGTATTTAACATATTTTATACAAACCAAAATGAACGTAAATAATATAGACGATGTTAAGGTCATTCCGTTAATATGTAATATAATTATGCGGATTTAAAACAAAAAAAGAAAAAATCAGGTATAAATATAGACACATTATAATTTTATATATATTTTTGTTTGATATTATTAACATTTCAGATCAAAATAAAAACAGAGGTGTCTGATAAGGAAATGCAGAAATATTGTTTGCAGTGATTTTTGTTTTTTTATCAGGTCTATGTTGGTTTTTACTCAGACACAAGAATCACATTAATTATTTGAATTATCATAATTAAAATTCACTATTTTTTTTTAGAGTTCATCTAGAATATCGAATATTTATACAAATTTTTACATTCCTCAGCAAAATCTAATTAAGTTTACTTGTCTACTATTCGACATATTATGCACTCTTTTAAAAATATTTAAAACCAAATAAATTTCAAATCATTCAATTTTGACGTTATTAGTCGATAGTGTTTTTATTGTCATACAATTTTTCCGAAAAGCCAATTTACATAAAGTCAGCGACAGACAAATGAAACACAAATATCATAAAACAAAATTGGAATAATCCAAATAAATGCCCAATTATTTATTGGTCCTCGATACACTTATTTCGCGTAATCCATTATCGTTATTGTAGTATATTTCGCTGTTCTGCCGCTGGCTATTACGTCAGTGTATGACAGTCCTGACTCATTTATAAATTATCTGATAATTAATTTACCATTTTTTTATATTCACAAAGCCATAACCCAACACCACGCCACTGTAAACTACATTATTTGTTTGGTATTTTTGAAGATGCGCACGAAAGTTACGTATTATTAGTTAATTTTTAAACATATATTTTAAAAATAATATGTATTTATTGACGGTATAATGAAGCCAAATCAATATAAATATTTGTTTTTTTTTTTTTAAATAATAATATCAACTTGATATTTTGTAGATCAAAATTACATAATGCTTTTTGATGTATTTAAAATGTAAAAAATTGATTATTGTTGTTTTTATTTTAATGTATTAAGTACTGATTTATTTTGCTTGCCAATATAATATTATGGATATTGGATATGAAATAATTGGAAATAAAAGATTATAATGAAAAATATATACGTACGTGTGAAGAAAGGTTTTTAAATTTAAGTTTTTAGTTTCTGTGCACAGCTGTTTAAATTTTTTCCATACGAAAAATAAATGCGCATGTAATAACCATCTATCAGATTCAAATGTAAGGTCAACTTACCTCCAGATATATGAAATACACAATTTACTGCAATATTCTCTAGAATTTACTGGTAGTAAAATTAAAAACTGTCAATAAAAATAAAACGTAAGAAATACCATAATAAATAATAATTACCCATTTTAATGATTGAAGTTTATCATAGTTTTACTTAGCAAATCAATTATGAATATTTTTGAATTTAAAACTTATTATTTATATTATGATATTATTTAAAGTTTCCAAAAAATCTAAAAAAAAGTTTTTTATTTTGCATAAATCTAATTTAAAAACACATACGTATAGAAGTTTTTGAGTAAATACTTCATTCCATTTGGTTCATCTTCTTTTTTTAAATCCAATCTATAATAAATAACAAAATAATTTTTTTTTCCATTAATGTTGAGGTGTTTAAATACTAAAGTGGGAAGGGGGGACACTCCCACATAGCGGTCTGGTTTTAACATAATTTGCTTGATTACAAAATAAATCTCTTAACATAAATGTTTTAATTTAAATGATTTTTTGTGTTTTTATAGCAATTATTTATTATCAGTATTAATTAAAAAAAAATTAATAAGAATGAGATAAATCGCTATGCTTTTATTAAATTTATTTATGAAAATCTAGTTTATAAATGAATAATATTTATATGAAATGTATGGAGAAAAAAAATCAAAAATATTCATTATTACAAAGGTTTTTTGTTTAATACAATAATTCTACATCCGTTTGATCGTCACATTCAAAGAATTCTTAATTACAACGCAACAAAAAAAAAACAAATAATCTTTACTAACATAATATTAAACTCTTAATAACGTGGGCAGATGAACTAATAAAGGATCTTGTGGTTAGTATATCATTAGCGCAATTTGCAGAAAAAAAAATTATGATTAATTTTAACTTAGTTGTTACATCCGTTTGTTAGTTCATAGCTAATGCAAAGAAATAACAATTTTTTTTTAAAACAAAAAAAAAAAAAAACAAAAAACAAAATTGACTTATTATAAAGTAAACCTTTAGCGTGGTACAGGTAAATTGATAAAGGATTTTAAGAAAATTATGTGATGTCTTTAGAATAATGAAAAAAATATTCTCGATATGCGGCAGGAGCGATTGTACATATCATAAAAATATAAATCATTTTAATACAGTATAACTGTATAGGAAAAACTTTTAAATTTAATTGGTAAATATAGTTGAAATGAAAATTTCTGGATAAGATATTTGTCTTTGATTTCATGCGAAAAAAGTCCTCTAAGTGATGCAACATCAAATTTTTGGTGTTCCACTTAGAGGAGTTATACTGTACTTAAATTTAACTATTGCAAGCGGTGTTTTAAAGCATTTTGATAAAATAGGTCCAAATATCATTTCATATTACATAATATTTTATGGCTTCACCTTATAGCTTTCAAACCATAAGATCTGATAAGAAAAACGTTAAATTGCAAACAAACATTCACGGAAATTCCAAAATTGTATATTGCATGAACAATTTATCACTTTGTTGTTTATCTTTCGGCACCGTATATTATAATATCAAGGTTTTAGTGATAATATACGAGTAATATAATATTTCGTAAAAAATATGTCAAACATCATGCAAATGAATGTGTGCATAAATAAGAAATGCATAAATTTTATATAAATTTAATAATTATAACGATAATCAAATATTCTTTCTAAATCTTCCTATAAAAAAAATCTCTTTGAATGTAATTTAAGCATTACAAATGGATTTTGATTACCAACATTTTGAATGCATTAACATTTTACTTATATATATAAATATTCTTTTTTTTAAATTTTGCATTAGATTCAGTTATTTTACTCATCGTTACGTTGATGAAATATATTATCAATATGTCATTGCCATTATATTAAACAAAGAACAATACGTTTTAAATATTTAATAAGTGACTAAACAATTAAATAACACAATGTAAATTTGTCTTAATTTGTTCCATTATATTATTTTAAATATAAGACAATTGAGTTCAATTTTACCAATATTTCAGCTAATTGTTTTGAGCATTATCCATATTTGGTTTATTTTCGTTGGTAATTTGTAAGATCTTACTTTGCTAGAAACGTTCATTTTTCATTTATGCCTTATAAATAAGTATAAGTAGTAGGTGGTTCATAAATAGAACGAAAGAGATTTATTTTTATTTTTATTGATTTAAAATCAGCGGTGGAATATTTAAGAAAGATTTTTACATAATGCGTAATTAATTCTGATGTAATTTTGTGATGTGAAAATTTTGTGATGTGAAAAAAAATAATAATAATAATAATAATAAGTAATAAGTGTCTGCAAATAGTTTAACTATTAGTTAATAGCGTTTTTTAATTTAACTTTTTTTTTTAAATTTAAACTATAATAATAAACAAGTATTAATACGGAAGTCATGCAAAAAAAAATATACTTCTTTGCTTAAGTGTATATACGATTGTAGAACATATTATTGTTAATTAATTTTGCAGTGATTTTTTTTTTTCAAATTAAAATTTTCCAAATTATGTAACTTGGCAGAAATATATCATTAATTGCTCTTAAGAATATACTATTAAACATTAATTAAAATAAAATAAATTATTAATTTTAAATGCTTATGATTCATAATAATTCAGCCGAGCAAATTAGTTATTATTTCTATTTTTTTTAGAATGTTAGATGAAGTAAGGTATAAAAGTTTATATATTTATTTATATATATATATAGAAATGATATGTACTATAGAGGCATAATATGTGCGTTGGCGCTATGTTTGATGATGAATATTATAAAAATATAAAAAAATATTTTTGAAACATATAAGACAGAGAGCTATTCAGAACATTCCTATATTTTATTCGATGTGAGATGTGACTCTACCTGTTTTAAATATATTTTATATACATTAAATATACATAAATGGCAAATTACGAAATGGTTAATTACATCATTGTGGGAAATGTGCTGGGACTTACACTTTTAATTTAATTATATTATATATTTATCTAAATGTATGTTGGTATAGTTTATATAATACATAATACAAATTGATGATAAACATTTTAATAAATTGTTCGTTAATGTTCTTAAGTTCTATAAGTGGATATTATATTCTATATAACAACCACATTTATATGCATATTATTCATATATCACTCCATATGTTAATTTGTTAATTGTTTAATCTATCGTATATAAACTTGATTTATCGAAATAGATTAATTTTTTCTATATTCTACCTATATTAATTCCCGTTATGGATTTTTTGAAGTTGAAGTCATTTCTAAAATCAAGGATTAACTAGTTTTGAACTTAGTTTGAAATTAATTTATCAATGTATTTAATAAATCTGTTATTGAGAGTTTCAAATGCAAGTGGAATATTGTAACCAGATTTTGCAAGATTGGTAGAACCGTCTAGTATAAATAAACTAATCATCAAAATAAAATGTTTTTTTTTGTCGTTCATATAGGTTTGACATAATATTATCAAAATCAGTACAGCAAATATTAAAAAGTATAATTTGATTTAATTTTTTTTTCTATTGCTCATTTTAAATTATATATTCAATTTACTAAACACATTTTCATACACATTTTAATTATTTTTGGTTTCTTTCAGGTCCTCGCCACATTATATATGCGAGCGATTAATGCAAAAAATGACCATAAGCTGGACGTATCAAATAATAAAGAAAAAATTGTTGTTAACATTGACAATCCAGAAGCACATCAATCGCAATATCATACGGCTGATTTTGATCACAGTGAGTTTATATACATACAAGTTTTTAATTATTTCGTTATTAAATTTCGATAAATAAAAATCTTTTAGTTTGTACTTACGACAGATAAGAAAAATATTAGAAAATTAACTGATTTTTTCAAACATGGTTTATATTTCGATCATTCTCGCGTCTATATGTTACGTAGTATGGTTTCTGTTGTTTGATCAAAAATATAGTTTAATTGCTAATTTTATATTTGAAGACGCAATTACATTCAATTCATTTGACATAAATTATTTATTTTGCATTCCTCAATATTTTTTTTTTCTTGTCGAATTCAGTTCTTACTATGGATGAGAATTCGCCAGATGATAAAAGTAAATATAAAATAAATTGTCATCAAACCGTTTCAATTTATCTTAAAGACACTGACAAAAACAAAAACAAAAGCAAGCAGACAAGTATATGTAGAACATTATTTTTATAATAATTATTATTCCATTAAAATATATAGCATACATATCTGATTTATATTCTCATATTAAATTTTATGCGACTATATATACATTTATATACCTTCGTATTTGTAATGCACATACAACATGTCTACTCTTCAACTAACTACTTTATTATTAAAAAATGTTTACATTTTATCTCTTAAATCACTATATTTTATTAATTATTATTATTATTTATCTTTGAGACATGCGATTTATTTGAATTTAATGCACTTAAGCACTTGTATTATTATCATGTCATTTATGTTGTCATCAGCTTGCATTATTAGTATGATATATACGATAATTATATCATAACACTTTTATTCATATCTTTTAGATTATCAACTATTATGCACTCACACCTTTAACGTCACATGCTATTTTAATGCAGTTCAATAATCTTGATAAACACTAATTACATGTTCTCGCGAAATTATGCTATTATTATATTATGCTATTTTTTTTTTACATCTCAATTATCGAAGATTGAAAGATAAGAGTTAGTTGCCTGCAGGCTTTAACTAATAGGAAAGCAATTTAAAATGGTCTTTTTTTTCTTATTTTACATAAAGTGCTATGTGGTTAGCAGTACCTCATACTAAAACCACTTTAATGAACGTTGTAGTTGTAGTCAATACTAAGTTAATATATATTTAACAATAACGAATAATATTCAACATTTCTTATTGATTCATAAAGTTTTATTATAGACACTTAAGCTAAGTAATTGCTAACTATTATTTAACTATGATTATAAATTATAATCTACTTAATTTGATTGTGTTAATTTATGTATATAACAAATGAAAAATTAAATTAAATTATATTGAAGCAGATACTTCACTAATAGATAAAAAAAAATAATTCGATAAATATGTTTTGAAAAAGGTGCGTATAATTATGGCTATGAAGTTGCTCCAAATGGTCAATTTCATCATGAAACTAGAGGACCCGATGGTGTTACGTACGGTTGCTATGGTTATATAGATCAAGCAGGTCTCTTACGAGCAACACATTATGTGGCTGATTCTCAGGGCTATAGAACTGTAGAAGCACTTAAACCTGTTTTGGTTTATCCCAACCAATCTTATGATAAGTATGTTTTCATTTTTTTTCTGTTTATATACACTTAATTAATAGCAACATTTAAATGTTTCAAATAGATCACTAAAACCTGAAGATAAACATAAAAGGAAAGGGCAAGTACTTGATTGGAAAGATTTATATTTTCCAATTGGATGTGGAATGGTTAAAGGTGGTGTGCCGGCAAATGTTCCTGTTGTATTGCGACCAGATGGTTCATATGGACCGGTAATATATTCTACATACTTAAATGCATATATAAATTATGTATACTATTTTCGAATATTCCCTACTTATTTTTTCGGAAAAATTGAGAAAAATATTTGTACATACCAATAATGAAATCTCGTGTGCAAAACAACTGAAATTATACTTATATGAATTCTTTTTACAGCCAGGAACATCTTCAGGAACATCTTCAGGAAAACCTTCAGGAATACCTACAGGAACTTATAATCCAAATGAGAGAGGATCCTCAAATACAAATACTTATATTGCTTCTCCTGGTGGTTCTCCTAATGGCCCATTAGGTCCTCAAGGATCTGGCAGTGGCCTCTATGTTAAACCTTCACCTGGCGGTTCTCCTAATGGCCCATTAGGTTCACAAGGATCTGGCAGTGGCCTTTATGTTAAACCTTCACCTGGTGGTTCTCCTAATGGCCCATTAGGTTCACAAGGATCTGGCAGTGGCCACTATGTTAAACCTTCACCCAGTAATATTGGAGGCGGTCAATATACAGCACAGGGGACAGATTCAGGTGGATATGCAAATCAGAAAGAAGCTCAACATGGTACAGATGGTCCAAAATTAGATAAAGGTGTTTCTTTCACACATCAACATAGTCATCAAGGATCAGGTGGATTTAATTCTAATACTCAATTTACTCATCAACATGGTGGACATGGCAATCAACAAACAGGCTCTAGCTCTAACTCTAACTCTAACTCTAACTCAGGCTCAGGCTCAGGCTCAGGCACAGGTCATCAAAGTAGTCATCATGGTGGACATTATACACATCAACATGGTGGATCAGCTGGTAATCAAGATGGTACATCTGGTAATTCAAATAACCCAAATAAACCAAGTGGTCAAACTGGTGGAGGTGGTAGTGCATCCCATAAACCATTAAAACCTAGTGGCAGTGGTTCTCATGGAGGCCACACTTATAATAATAATAATAATAATGGAGGTAAGTTAGTTTTATTAATAATTATTAGTTATATTTATTTATTTCAATTAAATTCTGCAAAATATGCAATTAAACAACCGAATGAGTGAATGCGTTATGTCACATTTACAAAACTCATCGAAAAATTAATTTTTAAATTGAATGGTTGGTCTTCTTATAGACCGCTTACAAACTACGCGCAAAATTTTCTACGTGAGGTGCTGTTCAAAAAAAATCAAAATATTTCAATGTCATACAAAATTATGTACATGAAAAAAAAAAACATTGGAACAAGCGCCAAAGGCGACACGATACGGGATAAGTTTTCCTTAAATCGATCTATAAGTACTTAGCCCAAAATAACAAAAATATGTGTTAAACTGCATGGCAAAAAAACGGTCTGATAGGTTTAGCACAAAGGTTAAATTATCTCAAAGTAATACTTCCCTGCTAAAAATCTATAGTAGCGATTTTTTTTTTTTTTTTACTTTAGCAAGTAATGTGTGAGAGCAAAAAATAAAAAAGGTCTTCACTTCCAGACTCCTATACGGCGGAAAAAACCGCTCTGTATGCAAATCGATATTCTGAAAAGTGAAAAAAGAAACTATTCCGCAGAGCGGAAAAAACCGCGGTGTATGCAAATCGTTATTTTGAAAAGTGAAAAAAGATACTATTTTCTACAAATTTTACGAAAATCGATTTCAAAAAGGTATTTCCGCAAAACTTAGGGGGGGTAATAACCCTCCATCCTTCCCGTGCGCACGTCTGCCTTCATCCATTCGGTCATTCAATTGCACTAATGACTTTTGTACATTTGCAAATGATTATTTTAAAATTAAAACAAAATAATTATTTGCATCGTAAAACTTATTTAAATTAAAATTTATATAAACTAACGTAAATATTTTGAATTTAAAATAGGAACTAGTAGCAGTTCAAGTAGCAGCAACAGTAATAGTAACATATTTATTGCAAGTTCTAGTAATTCAAAAAATGAAAGCTCTAGTGTAACCTCTGGACAGTACGCTCCAGAAAACAGTGGCGGATACAATCATAATGGTGGTACAGGTTCAAGTTCAGGTTCAGATGGAAGTTATAATCATATATCGGGTTCGCAAGGAAGTAATGGAGGTACGAATTTACTAAAAATATTTAAAAATAGAATTATGAAATTAAAAGAAATGTCATTCCATAATTATGGTATGCCAAATTTATATTTCGTAATAACGGCTAAACGAGATGGCGTAGCTCGAAAATTGGGACCTACTGCAAGTTTTCTAAAGACGCCCTTAAACAAGCAAAAAATAAAGACAGTTTCTCAGAAAAAAAAGAGATAGACAAATAGTCACTGAACCCTACCAGGGATGGCAGAAATACTTTTTTTTTGTATTTGAAATAAAAATACAAATTATATTTGAAAATGGCACGAAAATACAAAATACAAAATACAAATTACATTTAAAAAAATTGTATTTCAAATACAAAAAACATTTTTTTTAAGATACTTACTCTTTACAGCTTTACACATTTTTTTAAAATAAAAGAATTTTATTGCAAAGTTCAAAATACGGTATTTTCAATTCAATTAAATAGAAAAGAACACTGAGATCACAATAGATTCAATGCCTATATAATAGGGTGGATCGACTTTTTTTTCATACCTTCTACCATGATTTTCTGAGTTGCATTTTGTCCTCTTATTAACGTGCTA
>JAABKK020028735.1:4558-16177 GCA_011634745.2 Catotricha subobsoleta | reverse complement strand
TCTTGTTAATTGATACCAAACAATCAACCCCTATTATCGAATTTATTTACAATTTATATCAGATTTCGATGAGCAATATTATTACTGAAACAAAAACCACTTTTATTTCAGCATCACTGCCGCAATAACAGACAATAACTCTCTTAGAAATTTGTATACAATTTATTTTCAATAACGTAATTTTCAAATTTAAATAATATGTAATATCTTCTGAAGCGAGTAATTTAATAACGAAATGTCATTTTCAGTCTTTATTTGTTGGTTAGTTCATTGGGGATATGATGGAAGCAAAGAGTTGATGTGACAGCGAAGTAATTTGTGATTCCTCAACAATCCACTTTTAGTTCAATTTTGTATTTGAATTTTTGCGAGCGACAAATTTGCATATGAAAATAAGATACAAAGTACCAAACACATTGTATCCAATACAGTTGAGTCCTCATGAAAAGAAATTAAAGGTAAAATATAGCGTAAATAAGAATTATTTAAAAAAAACAAGCTGCCAATCAATTGGTACACTACTGTAATTTTACTATCATAAGCCCACTTATAGTCATTTTGCTTTTGTTTCTCAACATTTAATGAACGGATATTGCATAGGTTTTAGTTTCAATCCGTTTACTATTTCCAAAGAAAATCAGAAAACATTTTTTTTTTGGATGTTGCAATACATTTTTGGACTTCCCGAACTAAAAACCACTACAGATTGACTCAAAAAACTATATATTTTGTAGAGCCTACTATGCTGCGACTATCGGTGGGTTATTCACCCATATCCACTAAATCGCCAGAAAAAAAAAACGAATCAAGCACTTGATTTTTTTTTTCAAAAATAAAATAATATAATATTTTAGTGTGAAAATATACCGAATCTTATCGTTGTGTGCGTGAAATAAAAATGAGCAAAAATAAAGCAAAAATTCAAAATCATCCATAAAGTATACAATATACATAAAGGTATTGCACCAGCGACCAACCTAACCAACTTACCTGAATGTAAATACAATTCTGATATTGAGGATGATGACTAACAAACTGAATATAAATAAATAGGTCACACATTACTAATTTACATACTTCGACATCGTTAAACTATTTTAACTGTGGTAGCCGGTACTATTATTAAGGTTTTGAATGTTAAAATAAACTGATGTGAAACATATGACTAATAAACAATGTGAACATAACTAAATTCATATTTAAAACAACATTTGTGTCATTCGCCTTATTTGTTTGCTCAGTGATAAATTTCTTAAATAAATCACAAAAACTAACAAAAAATTGGAAAAGTGTTTTTTTTTTGGGTGTTTGTTGATAATAAATATACAACCATATTTTCTAATAATTTTGTTATTAACTCAAACCGTTCATTTATCAGAAGCCTTTTATTTAATTCTAAACACACCAAGATAAATCAAATAATCCACACACATTGAATAATAATGTTATGAAATATTTATGGGCCATGATATGGGTTGGGTTCGAGTTAGGCATCTGTAGATTGACTATTAAGTGTTGAGTGCACAAAATATTCTTGTATAAATTATATGTCGTATACATGAAAAATATGATATTCTTATATATCACAGAATATATATTTATATAGCACAAGCATGCATGGGCATAATGCGTGGCGTGGTTTTTCTCTTGTATATTGATGTGTTTGTTGCCAAGTTGTCTGGCTTGGTGAGAATAGCTTTGTTATCATTATCAACCAAATAACTGAAGAAGGCAGGTACAATTTAATTTATCGTAGGCATATTCATATGGATTTTGTTGTTGTTATTTTGTTTAATAAACTTAAAAAAAAAAGAATTGACGAACTTGAAATAAATTGTGAGATATCATCCAATTTTTATTTGTATTTTTTATGTCTATGCGTTCAATGACTCTTTGCGTATTTTACAAATTCTTTATCTATTATCAAAAAGAATCGAGATAACATTATCGAAATGTTGAATAGTTTTCTAATCTATTCAAAAGGCAAATAAACTTTAAATTTTGTTTACATTTTTAAGTCGTATCAATATCATTTCAAATAATTTAAAATTAAATTTAACTTCCTGAGTTACGTGACTCATGTTATTTTTCGATTGCCATATTAAAGAATTGTAATTCATTTGAAATCAAATATCTTTTATTCTAAATCGAAATAAATAGAAAGAATATAGCAAATCCTTAACATTTTAATCCGTAATATGTACTATCAAAGATGTTATTTTAAAATAGCAAAAAACCAAAATTTTTAAATGATTCATATTCTGTCTCTGTTAAATAAGTTTATGGTTCGACAATCGACATAGATTTCATAATAGTTTCTATTGTTAAAATTATAACGTTCTGTGAAAAAAATCCCTTTTCCAAAATATATCAAATAAAAGAAAAAATATATTCATGTTTATTTCGTAAATTTTTTTTTGCAGACATTTATTTTTTTTAAATATTATTATATGATCATGTGAATTGGACAAGATTTGTTATTGTAAAAGGATTTTAACGACTATTATGTTAACATCGAGCTGTATCCATATTTTTTTTGTGTGATTCTCTATACTGTTTAAATATTGGACCTTCTTTTTAACAGATATGGGTCTATGTACCTTCACGTATTATGTTTAAAAGAGAAATAAAATATTATGTTATACTGTTTTCTTTTTTCTTTTTTTTAAACAGAAATAAATATTAGCCATCGCTCAATTCTTTTAAACTTGTTTATTTTTCTAGACCTTGATTTTTTTTTTGTTTGGCTTTGCTTTGCTTATTTTTATTGGTTTGGTTTCAGAATATAAGTGGTGTTGCTGTAGGTTGCTGCTCAGGTACAATAAAATATTCCTATTACAAAACATTAACCAAATAAATGCATTACCAAAATATAAAAATTTAAAACACAATACATTTAATAATAATAATAAGTTTTTTTTACCCTTTCTTAAGTTTCTATTATTTTATTTGTTTTGGACGATCGATATTAAAAAAAAAAAAAATGATTTTATTATAAAAAAAAAACAACAAATACTTATTTATAGAAGAAAAAGAACATGTTTGATGACTAATTAATTTATAAATACGGCTTTATTCAAAAATGTGAATTGAATACTTACATTTTTCGGTCATTTAATTATGGGAAATTGTACACATTTTTCTACAATCAATTTGATATCAAACAATCTAACATTTCTGTTGAATCGAACATTAGACAATAATTAAATATTAATTTTGATCGTGATCTTGTTCAAGCTACATTGAAATTAAATAAAAATTCAGTTTAATTTAGGATTGAACTACAGATTATAAACGAAAATATTATTCTTGTTCATATTACAATTTTAGTAAAACGAATAACACAATAAAAATTCAACAGTCAGTTGGTATAGATAATTATTCAATTATTTCTAATTACTTTAATATTCAATTTAGATTGTGTAGGGTTTCTAAAAATGTTGCCTTAATGCCGAATTATAATATAATGATGACAAAAAAATTACACCATCTAACCCAAATATTTGATTGTTTTCGATGCATTCGTGTTTAAACGGTACTGAATGCATACACGCAATTCTAATTATTAGAAATTTGTCGATAGTTTTCAGTTCAATTTATTTTAAAGAGTGCTTTTCGAACTGCACAATTTATTGCTCTAATAACTATGGTGATTTTTAATCCACAACAATGCATGGCACACAAAAATACGTGTGAAAACTCAAAAATGTTCAAAATATATATTAATAGAATTTTGTAGCTTTTAACGTTTCCAAACCATTATCAAAAATTTACATTTTTTAATTTTCCTTAAAATTGGCCCTAAGTAATATGATACAGTTCAACCAAAATACACCTTTTTTCTATTGTCATATCCTCACATAGTATATTATTTTTTCTTTTCACAAGGGATGGGCTATTACAGAAAAGATTTTGGAATTAAAATCCAAATTTACAATAGTTTTGCAATAAACATGTATAAAATCATCTGCGTGCAATTAGTTTAAACTCCATTAAATTCTAAAAAAAAGAAGAAGACATAACTAGCTATGAGAACGCACAAAGTGCTCCAGTGCAATAATTTGATTTACAGAAGAAGAAGACTGAAATGATATTTCTTATTTTAATATAGGTCGATAATCTGTTTTTCTCTTTAGTATAATAACTCGTTTCTAAGTTACTTAGAATTCATGATATTAAATAATATCCAATATGTATAATATAATATTGTAGTTACACAAGACTCAAATCTATGCTCTTCAACCAAATATACTTAATACAACTCTTTTAGAAAATTCAAAATATGTGTCGATGTCGATGTACTCGAACCAAAAATATTATACCAGCAGAGATAAAAAAAGAAATACGATTAAATTTAATATGGTGGACGTTGATGGTATTCAAATGAATAAATATATTATTATATTATACTCGCGTATAATGACACAATACTCAGGTGTTATATTCTTTATTTTCTTACGTTTCAGTTTTACTTATTTTTTTTCCAATCAACCGTATACATATTTAATATATAATCTTCAACATAATACTTATAATCTCAAGTTGTTTTCAAAGCTCATTTAAAATTCAATCCGTAACGAATGTGAAGAGCTACTGAATTACCCACACCGCAATTAATTTAAAATCATAAAAATCGTATTATAAAAATATATAAGAAGACTTAAATAATGAATACAAAAGATAAAGAAAGGAAAAAAAAACTATTTATTCTTGTACGACCCGTAGATACATACACACTCGAGTCAGCTATAATATTATTATTAATGCCCTACAATCAACATTTACATATTAATGTGATATGTTTACTTGTGATGCAATATTATTTTAGGCCTGATACACATACATATATATATTTTAGTGATTAATCAACATCATCAAGACAAGATGCACACGTTTTTGGAACCATTCATATTTTATTTTAATTTACAGCAACTACAGCTATTACCTATATATAATAGCTGTTATGGGAGATGTTTAATTTTAGATCTGCATCACTCTGGATGTAGATTTCTATACATGGACACAAGAATGCTTTTCATGAGGACCTCTACTCTATAGTGTAGCTGCTGCAAAAATAAGACTGACGGTTATAGAATCATTTGAACTAACAATAGTGATTCTTAATATATATTTGGATAGAAAAAAATCCTAAATTTATTAGGAACCTTGATATAGTGCATAAGTACTGGCTGTGGGCGGTTTCAAAATAGTAAACTTATAGAGAACCTATCTGACCTTCATCACTACAGTTAAATTTAATGTTTAAATTGTAAATAAATCTGTAAATGTTATTCCAATTAAACGGGTCTCTTAATGCTTCTTTAAGATTTTGAGAAGATGAGTGGGTTGCTAATCAAACCATCAGTTTAAGAGAACTCGTTTGAATTCAGCAAGTCAAGTAATATGCTCAACCAACTAATCATTTATTTTTTTTTTAAATTGGAAACTGGTTCAACATTCTGATTTCATATTTATGTTAGATGCTATTTAGACAAAAATAAACAGAACGAAATAAATCGAAATGAGTAGTCATGCATTAAATTTGTTATATACAATCGCAATGCTATGCAAGTATCATATTAATAGAATAAGTATTTATTTCCTATTTGCGTTTGCAATAAAAATATCTATATATAAAAAAAATATATAAAACCTCAAAATATTAATTAATTTATTTTATTATTTTAAACAGTTTAACATTAAGTGATGCAATATTTTTTTATTATTTATACAAATTTATTTTCAGTTCATTTTGTGCATTTTTATATAAAAAAAACAGTTAGAAAATGACTCACTTATCATACAGATAGATGGTAACCATACCAATATAACATGCCAAGCCACAAAGAATAGAATATGATAAGACTCATCGCCCTTTTTCGCAGCAGGTAATTATATTTCTTTTTTCTTTTCATATATTCACTTGTCCAATTTATATTCTCACAATACCAGCATGGATGTTACAACATAAATGTTAAGAAATTGAAAAGTATAAAACAGAAGAAAAAGAAGAAAAATAAAACTATATATTTTTGGTCAAAACTAAAGGTAATAAATAACAACAGTTTTTTTTTGTATAATTTGAGATCATGTGATAGAATCCCTTTTTTCATCTTTGCTTTTGATGTCCATTCTTTTTACTGAAGTTTTACGTTAACTACAACAATACATTCTCCTAATTCAGTTTCCAAATCTGAGAATTGTTGGGTTATTTCGAAGAAATTTAGTTTTTTATGTGTCTCGATTACCTGGTCATTGTGATGTAAAACATGTAACTACCTGTACGATCAAGAATAAAATGTTGATATTAATTTATAAAATATCATGATGTCGAAAATTGTGTCAGGATGAATTGAAATAAAATTTGAACTACGTATAGAATTTTCATTTTTTTAATATTATGGGTCAAATTTGTCTCTGTCTTTTTGCTTGTTCAATATTTGAATTATTATGAGTCACAGAGTAATTAATAAAACATTAAATAATAAATTATATTTTGATAATTTATTATTTTCGATATAGTAAATGTGACCTACATTATACATCTCTGTATCATTTTATTTTACTGCAATTGGTCAACACCAACTTAACTTAAAATAAACTCAAACTTGTAAGATTAAATTAACTGCTCATTAAACAATAAATCGTAATTAATCCATAAGAATTATGCCGGAATTAAAATCATCGTATTAACGACATTGCGAAATCCTATTAGTGCGCGATTTATAAGTTTTTTTATTCTTTATGAAGTGATTGTAATTAAATTTATTCTTAACTTGTTCAAGAGCCAAACACAATATTATAATAAAAAAAAAATGTATCAAAATATATAAGATAATAATAATTTATCGTGATATTAGAATACGCCATTGAAGGTCGAGGTCAAATAAAAATTTCAACAAACACAACGAAATAACCATTTAAACATAAATCGTTTCAAAATAAAATTTTGATGAATTTGGCATGAGATAATCTGAATTTGAATTAGATAAAATTAAACTATATACGATGTTGTTTTGACAATGAATTTGTTTATCAAAAATTCTTAATATTATTATTGATTCTATTCACGAACTGCAATTTTTAAATTTTCAACTCATAATAAATATTTTCCCAGGCTTTTTATTAATTAATTTGCGAAATTATAGATAATCGTAGGAAACTATATTTAATTAAATGGAAACGCATTAAATGTAAGCAACACACATAAATATTGCAGCTACAGTTATTCATTTTTAATAAATTCATTTGCAATATGAATAATGTATTTTGTTGTTAATAAACCATCTTGAATGCAAGCAATCGCCTATTTTGTATGTAAGTTTATAATCGTTTTTCGCATTTTTTACGTGAGTAACATAAAATGGCATCATCGTACGTCTAATAGGTTTTTATAAATAATTTTCAATTTGAATTAAAATTATGTGTGCTGTTTGATAATTAGCAAGAAAATTGTATATCTACAATTTATTTCTACGTTGTATTGAAAATGTCATAATTTTTCATTATATTCATTACTACTAAAATGTTAAAACTACTAAATGAATGCACGTTTTTACGCGCCAAATGTGTACATAATAAAACATAAGTATAAATTATGGATGTAACTACGTATTAGGTACATTTAAGTAGCAGATTCTAATATTATACACCAAAGACCAACACAACTTTGTTAGGTAATATTGCAGAATAACAAATGCTTAAATCCTATCTGTTATGAATTTATTGAAAAACACATAAAATTTAATGATTTTGTATGCGCCACTGCTATGCGTGACATGTTTCTTAAATAATATTTTAGTGGCAAAGTTTTGCTAAAGCAACTTTAATAAACAAATAAACATACCATTTTTAGAATATCGTAGAAACGACAGAAAATTATAGATTATGTTTTAGAAATATAATGCTAACACTGGAGAGTATTAATAATACTACATAATTTACTCAGGTTATTTTAGTTATGGGTATTAATGTTCTGAAGGTATCAAAAGTACATAAAGAAAATGTAAAGTTAACAATATACTTTGATAATGGATTTTCCGTGCATATCTTTTGTGTATATAATTTTCTATACCTACGAGATTGTATAACAGAAAATTTGCGTTTAAAATTATTTTTAGATGATTTGGTTGTTTGGACAAACATTATTAAGTTCGTTCCCTGAGTTAAGCTCAATTAGTCCAATTAAACAGTGATGTTAACATTCGATACAGATAAAACCACATAGTACTACATAAATGGAGTAACATATTTTTCATCTGACAAAATATTCTGATTTATACTAACCGTTAAAAGAGATAAATACATACAATGGAATTTAACTAAAACACAATAATAATTTCTTCTCCGTTTCCATTAAATTGATGAACTGTTATATAGACATGATCTCTTAACATAAAGATTTTCAGAAACTTTTTTTCAACTGGAACAACTAAATTAATAATCAATATTCGAATTAATATTCATCTACAAAAACAGACATCAGCGAACGAGGGAGGTAGGGAGGAGAAAAAAAAATACAGAAATATTGAAATCTATATATATGAACGATTCCAAGGTCCTATATATCATGCATTTCAGTGTATAGCGATATAAGTTATTCTTATTCTGAAAGCTAGAAATATCATTCATATCATATATTTTATAATTCTAATTATTTAATTAATTCTTATCATTTACTGATCGTGATCTCGAGACAAATTTTTTATTGACGTTTTATTAATATCTAAGTATCGTAACGTTTCACTGATGTTTTCGCAATCAAAAGTAAATCAAAGACTGAAAACATTTTTATCTCAATGTCTCTGACATCTTAAATTGCATTACAAATTATAATATAATAATAAATATTATTAACTGATTGGATTGTATATGAAATCATCCAGTAGAGACTATACGACACGACTGATTATTTTTATCATTTAATAAAATTTATTATTAAAATGTTTCACTTATTATACATATTCGATATCATAAATTATGAATTAATAATATTATTTTTATTATTACTGATTGTATTATTATGCTTCTTGTTTTAATTCGATGTTAATGCAATAGTAATATAATGCCTGCAGAAAGTGTAGAAATTCAAAGCCCATCACAATCGAATAAACGTAAATTTATATTATAATATTCTATATTTTTATTTTATTTTTCATTATAGACATTTATTTATTTATGAAACATGAACTTTAAACCATCATTGGTTATTGTTAGTAGTTTTTATATACCAAATGCTAGAACAAACATATTTATATATGCCACACGATAATAATGTTGAATTGGTATATTAATTGTACTTATATACGCTGTTCGTACGTCGTTTATTTGTATATAATATTATTCATGTTTAGTGAGTTAAATCGAGTGTGCGTATTTTACAACTAGTACCACAACTCAAGTAAATTTTATTACATCGCACGTGTGCTTAAAAACAGGTTCTACTAATTTTCAGTTGTTTATTTTCGTTTTCTCTTATTTAGTTACTTTGTGTAGTTCTTATATAGTTTGAATATTGATACCATCTTCGTATTGTGCTCGAGTTGTATGCAAATTATTATTTTATGCTTTTTCGATATGGAAATCATTTGGTAATATATCATTTTGACTGACAGATCTAATCATATTTTTGGTCTATATTAGAGAATATATTTAGCTGTGTTTCTACTATATTCTGATTTTTAAGAAAATTATGATCGATATTTAATTTATCTTAAATATTATTATTAAAGAAATGGTTGTATGTAAATTTAGAAATTATAAATAATTCTATGGTCAATACCAGAGTTTTAAATACTGAATACTAGCATCATTATGCATATATGGTGTAACCAACTTGGCGTTGCAGTACTTTTTCTTGTAGTATGTACTGGCATTAAAACTGCTTACAATAAATTATAATAAAAGGGACACTGAGAATATTTTTCATATTTATAAATATTTTTCGGCTTTGGCAAAATAATATACGGTGATATGATTTTATGATCACAACTAATAAAAGTACTTTGAATTGTTAAATATTGACTTCGATCGGCAGGCAAATAATGTTGACAATATAAAGGATTAAAATTTGCGAGAGATATATATATTTTATCAAATTCTTGCTAAACTTTTTTACTTCAGACGCTGTCTCGATTTAATTCTTCTTAAAAAATAATTTTTAAATACTAGAAAATTGATCTTCTATCCAGAATAAAATTGAAAAAAATAAAACGATATTCTATTATTTCTATATATGTTTATCATATCCGATCGTTGCTGTGTTAAGTTACGACTCAAGTAAAGATATAAAATAATATTTAATATGCACACACTTATGCAGAGAACACTGTGCTGTGCAGTGAATATGCCCATAAAGCATTACATTTTCTGGGAAATAAGTGGCTGAAGTTATTAATACGATAATTTGTGGGCAGGATCACCTCGGGTTGTGTTGAATATTTTTTTTTTTTATATAACTGGTCGTTTTTTACGTACAATTTATTCTTGTTCTTTGCATGATCGTCGTCGTTTATTTTATTTTATTATTATACTCAACAGCAGTAGCACTTGCACGTGTTCAGTGATAGTTATAATGCTATAGATGATGTTTTGTTTTGATTTTTTTTTTTTTTTGTTATCTGTATTTAATAAGAGTTGGCTGTTTTGAACTATTCGGTTAAACATTAAACAGGAGTTTTACATTTCAACTTTTTTTTCTCGATATATCAGAATAATCATGAATGGAGTTTTTACTTATTTCCTAAATATGTTATCAATTTATTGTGATAATGAATAAGATGAATATTGATGATATCAACTAAATTTCAAGTCATTCGGTCGGATTTGGAAGTAGAGTTGAGATTCCTTCTACCAAAAACACAAAGTTGTGTGTTTTAATTACAGCGCCCATATAAGTGAATCAAAAATTGAAGAAGGTAAGTAAAATCTTAGTGCGAACGAGTTTTCAATGTTACATCGGATTGAAAATACATAAAAAAGAAAAAAAAATTAAGAAAAAAGATACTTTCCAAACTAAAGACGATAAAAAGAAAAGAAAAAAAAGAGTTATATTGAGTAGATTATTATTATTATAGTCTATTAGGAAAGTATATGTTCTATTTCGTGTTCGCATATGCATTAGGCAAACAAGATAAAAGTAGTATATGTCCGTTCATTCGATGTATTAGCTTTTCGATGTATATACGGATTGAGATGAGAGATGTCATTTTAATGACGCATTGTTCGATATTGACACTTTAAATTTATGTTTATGTTTCATGAATAAATTATATTTTCGAACTAAATTAAAATACGAACCGCTAGTTTTGACCAAATACATAATAAAAAAATAATTAAATATTGATAAATAAAATTTATTTCCGATTATACCAACATACAGCTGAGCACTTGCTGCAAGAAGATTCCTACAGTGAACCGTTGTGCTTCTTGCAACATTATAGTTATTCTAATCAAACTCAGTACATATACTAATAACGATAAAATCATTTCATTCGACAATAAACCGAGAAAAAACACTGAAAGTATTTTAAATCTATTTAATATTGAATACAGCTTTGCAGCGATTATCGTTTGATAGTGAAATGAAATGGTAAAATTAAATAAGTAAGCAATAACAAG
>JAABKK020028724.1:0-16179 GCA_011634745.2 Catotricha subobsoleta | reverse complement strand
TTTTTTTTAACCATGTGGTTCTACCTTATGGCTGAGGCAAGCACCTCGAAATTCGCAAAAAAAAAAAAAAATATGACAGTAATCTTGAGACAAAATGCAACTCAGAAAACAGTGGTACCGGGGGTGTTACAAAAAGTCGATCCACCCTAACGTATATCCTTTTGTTTGAAAATTGATTTTAAATCCAAAGGTCATATAAAAAAAAGTTTTGCAGATAAAAAAAAAAAAACTATATTTGTATATGCAACCGTTTGCAAGTTATAAAACTCAAAAACAAGATAAAAGAAAAAATATCCATGAGGAGATCCATGCAGTGCAGTCCTCTGATATTTAATAGACATGTATTTTAAATCCTGTGAAAAATGGAATAAACACAGAAACATATTAATAAATATTTTATCTAAAATCTTGTTAGACCTGCAGTTAAGAGCGGCAAGGGAATGCAAAGCTCCCCCTAATGAAGTGTTTCGCATCCGTCTAGAGTTTTTAACATTAAAAATAATATTATTCGTATGAAAGAAATTGAAACAGAACGTTTAAGTTTTTTTCTTGTCCCATTTTTTTAATCCTACAGAAATGGTCGCACTGATGTATAGTATAGATTACTTCATTCAAATCAACATTATCACTCTAGTAAGTATAAATATATTCTACAATCTATATTTTATATTTCAACAGAATTAAATAACATAATTTGAATATGATAATTTTTTTAAAAACATATTTACAAATTTCTTTCTTACATATTTACAACGTAAGTTGAATAAATAAATTTTATTCTTAGCAATAAATAATTATCAGGGCCCTATTTCATAAACATGACAATTCTGACAATTTCAACAATTCTACTATACTTAGTACTTACGAATCTTCAAATTACAAAATTTATGAAAACAAAATATTTATCTTAAGATGATGAAATGAATATTATTTCGTGTAAGTAGTTCAAATATGACCTAGTATCTAATGATGTATAATTATGAAACAAAAAAAAAAAAAATATTTACGGGCAATAGGACATTTTTTGTTCAACAAGTGTTATTTATGCTACACAACATTGTTGTCATTATAGAATTGTAAATTTTATAAAATAGTCTCCAGGAAATACATTAAAAAAAAAATCAACAGTTCACTCATTTTTAGTTTTAATATTACATTTTGGTAGACTAGCTTTTAGTTCAGCTATAACACCATCGAAATCTTTAACATAAATAAAACCGTAAAGGGTTAAACTTTGTAATTTATGCAATTTCTTCAATGCCAATAGACCGCTATCTTCCACATTACCACATTCTGTCACTTGTAATTCTTTAAGCGTATCTTTAACATAAACTAAGCGTTCCAACGCATCATTTTCCATATGTTTACATTTATGTAGTATAATTTTTTCAATTGCATCACAATTTCGTAAATGTTCAAATCCAATAGCCATTATTGATGATCCAGTTGCGTCAATCGTATGTATTTTTCGATTATATGATTTTGAAGCTATATGTGGCGGCAACAAATTATAATCGTCTATGGGTTTGTTACTGTTTTCAAAAGAAACTGCACCACCATTTTTCAATATCCTGTAAATTTTCAATATATATTTTTTATATATATATTATAAATATTTTGTTTTTGTTTCTTTTTTATGATTATTTTACCATTCGGCACATAGACGGTCTGGTCCAACTTCCTTAAGACGTTCATTATCAACGCCGTTAAATGCAACACGTAGAATTCCAAATAAATTGCGATATTGTGTTTTATTGATAATTTTCATCGAATTGCCTCCAAGTAGGGGTATGGATTGAAGAATTTTTAGCGACATAATACTCATTTTTAATCTTTGGATAAGTAACAATTTTCTTTAAATTTAAAATAGTAGAAAGTACTACGCGTTATACTGTATTCGATAATTGTATTTGTAACATAACTCAATTGTGAAATGACAAGTTTTGTGAGTAACCTTGCAAATAGTATCTATAATCGGCGTTTTAAAGTATTTTGGCGTGATGGTCATTAAAGAGATAGGAATGAGATAAAACTTTTCCTCCACTGAAAGTTTTTTTTTTAAATGTTACATAGTTCTTTCAATTTTAAAATTTAGACTTTAAAAATATGACCAATAGATGTCAATAGTAGTATTGAAAATATGAACGCATAAATAATATAAATGATTTGTTCAAATTTAGATTTTTTATGAATACAAATTTTAGATCGTTTACGTCGTTACTTAACCATCTGATAACGTCGCTAGAGGAACGATTTAGAAAAAACTTATCCTGTATCGTGTCGCTTTCGGCGCTTGTTCCAATTTTTTTTTCATGATATTTTGTTTGACATTGAAATATTTTGTGAAATATTTTTTTTTTTTGTATGTGAAACTTGGAACAACCGCCAACAGCCTCACGTGGAAAATTTTGGGCATAGCTTGCAAGCGGTCTCGATACGACGCAAACGATTGTTCCTTAAATGATTCAACATGTTTCTTGCGGCTTGCATACCATGTTTTGTACTATGGGCCTTATTACACAAAATGCTTATACAGTTTCAACTTTCTACGCGAAATTGAGAATATTTCATAAGCTATCGGTCGGATCATTTTCGTTTAGCCTTGACAAGATTAACATTTTTGCTGAAAAAAGTTTCAATCGATCTCCTCTAGTTTGTGAAATATTTTATTTACTCGTAAATTGGATGTGCACATTTATTTTAAACTTCCTATTGCAAAAATGTTAGACTTGTCAAGGCGAACAATTCATCAGTTTACATCCGTCTGTATAAGGCCCATACTACACGTTTTACAAATTAGCGAAAAGATATTTCGAAAAGTATACAAGCTACACTAAAATATTGTGTGAATAACATGTGTGTTTTTGAGAGACTTACATTTTTGTCTTTACATCAAATCGATCTGTTCATTACTTTAGGAGATATCCTTTTTTCAGTTGGTAATTTTCAGCTGCTAGCAGCTAATGTGTAGTATGGGCCTAACCTAAGCTAATATGTAATAGACCACTATGCTGTTCTTTTTATTTATATTCTATTTCTATTAATTTAATACATAAATTAGGATTGCATGAATCCTTAAATTATTCAAAAATTATAAATTTAAGTCTATGATTTTTTTTTGTTTTAAACAACCTAAAGTTTATTTAGTAATACTTGACAGAGCTTACTTCAGACACTAGTGATTCCAATTATATCTAAATTTAGCATTAAGAAAATAAACTTTGTAAAATAATTTAGACATTATTCTGAGGTGATGAATATTCGACTGAATGAATGACACTTCACATAAAGCACACACTATACGACGTTACACTTACACTTCATTACAATTGTGCTTAATGCTTTTACCATCATAGAATAAATATGAGCACACTGCTTAATATACATAACATGATGAACATCATGCTATTAATAATATATGAATCTATAAATATTACAATATTATAATATTTCATAAAGCCGATTAATATGATTGACAGCTTTTTGCTTTTACGTATGGATCTTAGGTTAGTCGATTTGATATACATATTACATTTAAAATATGATGGGCTATGTTCCTATGTTGTGTGTGATTTTATTTATACTTTATACTTACTTACTTAATATTTTTTGTGTGTATATTGTTACATAAACAACATTCTTCATTATTATTATTATTATTATTGTTATTCGGAGGAAGATCAAATGCAATGTTCTAATGGTAATGTTTACACTTTTAAAATTGAAATGATTTCCCCTTTTTTAAGTTAGTTTCGATTATTATAGAATGATGAGCAGAGGGTGGATAAATTGAAACTAGAAGAAAACATGCTAATTATAATTTATATTAACGATGTCCCATTTACATAATCAGTTCAGATTTAGCACAATTCGACCACAGGTACCGCACCAAAGATCAAAAAGGAAATAGAGAATTAATTGACTAATTTAATAAACAGAAATTGTAGGTAACTATAGAAGATAGACCAGTTCCAGTACACTTCCATAATTTTCTCCATCAATCTATTTGTGATGTTTGGCATTATGAAAATGATGGATATTTAATGTAATTTCCATAATCATGTTGTGTAACTGTAAGGTATGTGATGCACCTATTAACTAATAACCGATATTATACATATAATAATTACTTTCGCATATCGCAAGATAAAAATGCTACCGGTTGCGTTATATCATTCATAATTTAACAATATAGCATCATTATCATATTTTCCAAAAAATTTCAGATAGAAGCTATTGTCACGTTTGTAACGATATGAATTTGAATTTAAATTTAAATTAATAATATTACATTAGATATACGTTACGAAATATATCTTCCTTCAAGAAAACAGCATTAATATTTAATTATGAAAAGACCACATCATAAAGAAAGACCATAAAATAGATTTCTCTACAATATTTATTAATGGGGTGAAATGTTATAATTATAGAAGCACCAATTTGCTCAGTTTCGAATCAAAATATTTATCTCTACTCACTCCAGTTCTTGACGCCTAACATTCATGAAGTCACGTAATTCTTTAGGTATCTGTTCGTTTAGTTTAGTGAATCAATTCCGTTGTAAAGATTTTGTGTAAACTTAATGTAACCCCATTTTTTTTTCTCTTCAGTTAGTCTACAGTTTTATTTTTAAAGTTGCTTTAATCTAAAGATTCAATTAGTATCTAGTTATTGTGCTTTACAAATAATTTAAACGATGTAGAATAAAAACCGTAATTTTCACGGTTCTTAAATGAGATTGAAGCGCAAAATTTCTATATTTCTATAAAACATCAATTGCATATATTATTTATAATTTGTAATTCAAATTCAGAAATCAGGGCATCGAAACGAACTAAACCGGTTCATAACACAGTTTTCCAACCATTTTTTGAATTCTGTTCTTGAAACTGGTGTAAAACCCGTTTTTTTAAACCAGCTATTCGAACCAGATTTTTCAACTGAAAAGAGCAGGTTCGAACCTGTTCTCTGAATCGAATCCGAACGAAAACGCTATTAGTTTTGTTAATCAGAACCATGAGCAAAACCGAATCTTCAATTTTAGTAGTTCGATGCCCTGTGAGGCACTCATTATTTTTGTTTAGATTATTTAAAAATAATAAATAATAATAAAAATCGTATCGTCGCAATGACTAACTAAGTATTATGAATACCGATTATTGTGTCATTGAAAATCATTGAACACAATTAAAAATCAAGTATTATGTACTATTCAATAATAGCTGTTCGGCAACTTACCTATTTGATTAAACATTTGATATGTTCATTGCAATATATAATGCATTAATTATTATTAGCTGTATCAAAAATCAGTGTTGTAAACACGCCGCGTGCGTCAATATTATATTATATCGGCTACAAAATGCAAAATAACTAATATTCACCCCGTGTTATTTCCAGCATATGACAATATGTAGCCTAATATGTAGTTCAAATAATTTTTACAAATTATAATCCTTTTATTCTGCATCATCGGGGTGTACTTATTTGATTCTTGACAGATATATTATATGTATATGCAATATATTGTATAATGCATATTGCAAACATGTATATACTACATACGTATATATTGATATAATTCCAAAACTATATATATTTAATATATATATATATATTTTTTTAATTTAGACATTAAGTAATGTTCGTGGCAGAATTTTCTACAATTTTTTTTTTTTTTGTAATCCAATCAGACTAACAAAGGCAAACGGATTAATTTTCATGCATATTCGAAAATATGCAGAATTTTTCAATTAATCTAATAATATTTTGAGTAGCGATTTTCACAAAAGATCTTAGTGTAAAGAGTCATAGAATACTTTTTTTTTTTCAGGTGTAATAAGTCTTTGTTCCATAAAACTTAATCTCTATATTTTTGTGCTGACTACTATAATTGAATATTTTGAGCTGTGCCAAATATATCACACAATAAATGATATCAATAAAATTGATGTTAGATTCTGTTGTTGTTGATGGTTCTCTATCCTATTTTATTTACAATTTTTTTTTTGCTTTTAACATAATATTTATATAATATCTATAACGAACAATCTACGTAACTGTAGTGTGTAACTGATGTTGGGTATAAATATATACTTAATGTCCGCAGGGCATCCATTTATATTTCATTTCATTTTTTTTATTTATTTATTTATTTATTTTTTTTGTTCCGTTGATGATATTGAATAAGAAAAATTTGATATTTATACTTTTTGTATTGTCGTGATATTATTCATAAAAATGTACCTATGATGTGGAGCATCATCATCAACATCAACTCAACTCAATATTTATCGTGTATAAGAGTTATGCAACATTTAATAATAAAAAAAAAATAATAATAATAATAATATAAAAAAAGTATAAAATCGGAATTCAAATTCAAAATTATGGATGCGGAAAATTTGGAAAATGTGTTTATATTTTTGTATTATACCTTGCCGTATTTCGTATTATTTAATGGAGGGTTGATGTTGAATATAATATTATATTGTTCCTATTGTGTATTACAATTTATAAGCGCGTAGCGTAGGATTGATCTTTTTGAAGAGTCTTTAGCTTTTATTCAATTTTTTTTTTTTTTTTTTTATTCTTCATTCTTTTATTATTTTTACTTTTCAGTATGCATTCAATAACATTTATAATGGTTTTATAAGTAATATAAACAGTTTGATTACACACGTTGTAAGTTAGAATAAATAAAAATAGTATTTTTACGATCGAATTAATGTCTAAGCACAGAGATCACTTTTTATTTCTTCATAATTTCTTGTTCGATGTAAAGTCTGTAGAATGAACTCCGCTTTCAATTTAATGCAAGTAACGATATTGTTATTGTGTGATTTTTTTTTATACAGCTATTATATCATGTACAGAAATACATATAATAAGATACTTTATTCGAATCCTTTTATGTAAAAAAAAAAAGAAGAAGATTGTACTTGTGGTTTAAGAAGCATAGTTTAAGTTGGTAGGATCGAAAAGTATTTTTGTTTGATGCAATTCATACATTTTTGCAATTTATCTAATATTTGTTTTAATTATTATTACCAAATCAGAGTGATCGTCAGAATCGCATAAATAATTTTAAATTGGTTTGCGTTTATTCATAAAAAACTTCTTCTTTTTATTTTAAAAAGAAACAGGCATTTCTGTAAAAAGAAAAACTTCAAAATTTTATTTGATTTTGAGTGATTTGGTGATAACAGAAGGAGCCGATTTTGGATTATGTAATATACTTAATTTGTGTGTAACAAAGAGCTGTGTCCTTTTATTTATTTATATAGGATTATGTATGTCAGTTATATAAATGCAAAAATAAATAGACTATCTCTGAACTAGAAACCTCAATTTTTTTTTTTCAATAAAAGACAGAAAATTTCTGCGAATTTTTATAGTAAAATTATCCGTTTCATGATTTTTTCGTCAAAGCAAATCCAATCACACTTTATCAGAGTGTAATCTGAAAATTATCACAATTTTTTAAAAATTATGTAAAAATAATAATCATCACAATAAATAATATTCAATATATATGTTTTTTATTTATACAACTTGAAAAGTTGTATCCAACCATAGTCTATATCTAGATACATATGTATTACATAGCAACATTTTTAAATCATTAAATAAAAAAAAAAAAATGCTTTAAATAATATCGCACAAGAATATATGATTTCACCATCAAACCACCAGCCCAAATACAGTCAATTTAACGAAAACCATCCGGCAACAACAACAACAAAATAAATCAAAATGAACAATTTCGGTTTGTTTCTCATTTACTAAATGAAATCAACTACTACTCTTATTTTAAATTATTTAATTAGCGCATTTATGTAAAATAGTGTAGATATATTATTACTCGGTGAACGCCATAATCATCCCATTAATTTATTATTTAGAAAATGTCGGTTTTCCTTTTACAGATGATTATTAAATATTCCAATTGATCCAACAACAAATAAACACAAAACAGAGTAAAAGAGAGCTGAAAAAAAACGCTTAAATTATCATTATCGTATTATTATGCGATGTTTATGTAATGTGCAGCGATTCATTTTTATTAGGTCTTTGTTTATTAATTATTAATTTAAATAGATCGTCTAATTCCCCTATTTGTTATTTTATATTGTACAATACTTTGTGCGCATAGTCGCATTTTGTAAAAACGATGTGCTTATATTTTATTAAACCGTAGAAAATTATTTAGAGACACAGTGACGGATTTACTAAAAAAAAAAAAAAATTATTGAGAAGTTTAAATGGGGTATCGATTTTAGGTAAAGTCGGAATACGAAAGTTTTCGATTAAATCTTTAATTAAAATATATATTTAACTAAAATTCACTACTTATAAATACTACTTATACATTAACATTTATTTAATATTGAAATTAATAGAAGTACTTTTTGGATATCCGCGAATTTTGACCACAAAAATTAAAATTAATCACCATTTTTTTTCACTGAAATAATTTGGATTTTTTTTTTTTTTGGCACTGTGAAAATGCTTAAATAGTTTATAATTTATCACATTTTATTGTCTGGGTAATCTGGTTAAGAAAAAGAAGATCAATATTTTCTTATAAGCTATTTAGCAGCTTCTAAATTCAACGCTGGAAAAAATAAAAAGTTTTTCAGCCAAGGTTTTTTTCTTTTTTTTTTAATCGTAAAATGTACGTTAACACATTATGCTTATAACACAAACAACTAGTTAACTAACTAACCAAATGCAATAGTACGATCAGCATACATTAAATGCATTAATAAACACAAATACATAAGACCATATAAAGGAAATTTGATATCCTCTCTGATATTTTTCACAGGCAAATGTTTGAAAAAAAAAGAATAAAATAAAAATAAAAATAATCTTTAGAGTAGAAAAAATTGGTACAAATTGAATATGAATGAGAGAAGGGAAAATCATATTATTACTATTATTAATACTTCTGCTTCTGCATTTCAATGTAGGCAACATGATTTTTTGACGAGATTATTATTATTATTATTATTATTTTTTTTGATATATAATATTTCTTGTATTTAATACTAATGGACTTAATTAATTGGAATTGTTTTTATTTAGAATAATATAAATTAATTTCTTAAAAATCGGATTATTTCAATTTGCAGTAAACTGTCATATTGGAGCACAACTCCAACATTTTTATATGCAATTTGAATAAAGTTCATTGAAAAGAAAGAAGTTTGATATTAAGATTATGGAATTTAAAATCAGCAGTTTCATGTGATTCATGATGATATGGTACGAAATACCAACATAGAAAACATTTTCATTTCTTTATTTATTTATTTTTGTGATCGTTGCGCTACGCATAAAGAAGAGATGAAAATCCTGATAAACATGTTGAAAAATAGCTTTTGTTGTTTTATTACTTCCAACATACAATATTGGAAAACGCGACTTTATCTATGTAGCTTTGGAAATCTTCATATATATTCGTAGATATTCTAACATTATTACCTACACTAATGTTTAAATACCTGATTTTACTTTTTATTTTTTTTATTTATATATGTGAACTATGAAGTTAAACTTCGTTTAGTTTTAAGCTTAGTTTAATTTTAAACCATCATTGAGAAAGATGGTCTTTAAGTGCATAAAGTGAATACATTATATTATATTACAACGTGCCAGTTATACAGCCCTATACCTACCATAGGAGCAAAGTGGACAATTCCCCCCCCCCAAGCAAGAAAACTACATTTTTAATATAAAAATATGATATAGTACTATAACAATGTAGTAGCTGTTCCAGATGAGAAAGTTTCTATCGCTGCAAAGAGTGAGAATGTATCCTCGAACCCAAATTTAACCGAGAAATAATGTACGGTTTGGATTCTCTGTACCCAATTTCTCTAGATTGTAAAATTTTGTCCACATGAGTTATCATTTGAAGCAATTCGTTCATATAAATTAGCTTTTTAGCCATTCTTTTTTCTTTTTTTTAAAATATGTAATAAATTAATATAATTACAAACATATATTTCCCTCCTCAAACATTTTTTACGAACAGAAGACACCAAGCTCTCACGCTTTAGCAATCAATAGTGTAGCTTTAAGCTCCATATATATAATTGGTTTGGACTTCAGTGCCAATCGAAGTCAAATTGTATTAAACTATGCAAAACACTTACCAATTAAAATGTCTATTACTCTAGTGAAATATAAGATTTTGTAGAAAATGTGTATGCAATTTGTGTTTTTTTTTTATTTTCTAAATAGAAATACAGATATTTCTGGAGAACCACCTCCCCTTCGATGTGACGCAAACCATTACATATATAATGATATAATGTTTAATTTTTTTTGCCTCCTCCCAAGCAAAACGGTGTTGGTACCGGGCTACAGTTATGACAACAATTAATGTAGTTAAACTTAAAAATACCATAACAAATCGGTACCCTCGCTGAAAAAGATCCTATCTTAAATTATTGAAATTGAAAAAACCACATTTTCTTCAAATAACATCCTTATCTCAATATCGATAAAAAATACACGATAATAAGTTTTTCAGCGAGGGTGATTAGAAATTTCACGTGGGTTATTAACAATTTATTTAATTAATTGATGAACGTAATTCAGAAGTTCATTTACGTTAGAGCCCAAAAAACATTTCGATATTGTGTAACATATGAAAAAAAAGTAAAAAGTAAAAAGTTCAAATCAAATAAAATATCGCTTATAACGAGAGTTAGTTTCTGTATTCAAAGTATCAAAATATTTTCCTATCCTATACAAACGCTGATGTCTATATATTCATATTATTTGTCTTCTGAACTGATTTTAGATACCCTAATTTGAAAATGTCTGGAAATGAAGAATAATTTTGATTTTTTCAAAAGCACTGAAATGTATACATACATATTACATATAGTAGAAAATTACATTTGACAATTTCATTTTACTTAGATATCGCATTGCTCAGAAGACTATATATGACATATGACATCCTTATATATGATTTTGCCCATTTTATAAACGAAATATTGTAAGAAGTTTATATCGAACTTATTGATAAATGCATTAGAAGAAAAAAGCTGTTTTCGTTTCATACAAATCCTTTTTACTTATTTGATACAAAATAATACATAGAGATTACGCTGGATGTCAGTCTAAGGAAATATAAGGATCTGTGTATTATCTTTTTATTTATTCTTTTTTCTTTTTTTTTTTGTTTCAGAAAAGTTTATGTTGAATAGCTAGCAATGAAGTAATACGCTGTGGGAAGAACATCGTCTTTTTGTAGTAGTACATAGTAGAATCTATAAAAGAAAAGTTTGTTTGTTTGTTTTTTTTTTTATTTGGAAACATTAGGATTTGTTTTTTTTTTTTTATTTGTTTCCGAGATTTTATTTGTAAGTTATGCGGAGACAAGACGCTGCTGCCGCAGCAGTATTTTCATTTTAATTTTAAATCTTTTTTTTTTTTTAGAATAAACTTTGCATAATATCTTTTGCATAGTTTGTGAAAATTATTTTTTTTCTTCTTTATTTTTGTATTTTGTTTGATTTAATAGACAATTTTCGTTGTCATGTGCCTGTTTTTGCATTATAATAGTTTTATTTTTGTTTGTGCGCTTTTTGTGTCTACAATAATCTGATTTGAGGATGCTATTTCATATATCACGAAGACCGTTGAACATATGATATTTTAAAATAACACAACTGTTTTCTTTTCCGTAATTTCGTATTCAGAAACATATTTTAAGAAGAGATACATATGTATTAACATTTTCAGGATGAATGGCGCCATAATGAATGTGATGTTTTTATGGTGTTAATTAATATTTAAAATAACACACGTTTGGTTGAGTTATTTTCTATAGCACGCGAGACATCTTATTTATTTTTCCTTCCTTTCTTTTTTTTTTTCTTTTTTTTTTTTTTTGAATATCCGCGATCTAAATGTCAAAGTGTTATTAGTGTATTTAGTTTGTTCGATGCTCGGTAAAGCTATGTATGTATTTAGTCAAACTAAGTCACCTTATGTGACATTTTATATACGTAGTTAAGTTACATTTTCCTATTCTAACAGATAGTATGGATCATGCGTCAGGCGCCACTTAAGTTACATATTGTAAATTATATATTTGATTGAATGCTGCTGTGCAGCAATTTTAAAATAAAAACATAATAACATAATAAATTAATATGTATAAACTATGAAATTTTAACAATTAGAATAGACAAGCTATATTGAAATATTTTCCAACTGATTTTCTACAACTTAAATGAAAGGAAGTCTTTAATGCATTTGAAAGATTATATATACATTTACATATGTAGTAGGTATTGCTAATGCTATATTAATTTGTAGTTCTTAGAATAAATTGTAATTTTGTTAAGTTATTTTGATAGTCTTATCACAGTTTAATAGATTTATCACAGTTTAATAGATTTATCACAGTTTAATAGGTTTATCACAGTTTAATAGATTTACTGATTCTAAAATTTAGTCAAATATTGCCATTTTTTCTGGCATTCCCGTAATGATATTTTATGTTTTTATTCGATCTTAAATATACATCAAAATTCTTAACTACCCAAAAAAAAAAAAAAAACTTTTTGATCACTTATATTTTATACACCTAAAATAAATATTTTCTATGTAAATTTATAATTTCTTTTGACTTGAGACTTTTATTCATTGCGGAGACCTTTCTAAAATGTTAAAAATAAATAAAAATAAAAAAACAGAAGAAGAAGAAAAAATGCTTAAAGTAAAAATTAATAATTGAAAATATCCACCAGTCATCTAATAAGATCCTATGCGGTTATATGGCATGCACTCTGCATCTCACAATTTGATATAATATAATTATATATATATAATATAATTTTATATATACATATTTTATAATCATCACACCCATATTAATATATTGTAAATATTATAAAATTGGAGGCAGGTAACAAGTATCTTATGTATTTAAAAACATCTGTCAAAACAAATTGAATCAAAGAAGAAAAAAAAAGAAGATAAATTGTGAAATAAAACATAATAAAAAAAAACTGAATATAGTTTTAAAAAATTGAAATGGTAGAACTTCTATTTATTATCTATTTCATCTATCAACCCATCACCTCAGTAAATAAACTAATAATTTTAAGTAGGTAAATATTAGATAGTTTATTAATAATCACACTTTAAATCAAAATCAAAATATACTTATAAGAAATACGAGTATTTGAAGTTGAGAAAGCTTAATCAATTAGAATTTAGATGATTACGTTTTTTTTTTTATTATTATTACTATATTTCTATTTCTTTCTACTCTTACAACAAAAAAAAACTACTAAGTCGTTAAAAAAATAATCAATAAAAATTATTATTAAATGCTTTTAAAAAAAAAATAAATAAATATTAAATACATTAACAACAACAACAACAAAATCAGTTCATCATGGACAAGTTCATTTATATTAATGGATTATAACAGGTAGGTTGAACAATGCAGAAATATCTATTCCAATATGTCTGTTATTGGTCATACCATATTAGATCAAACTAGTGACTAACATTTTCGCAAGATAGATAAATGTTAACCCTTCGTTGGCAAAAAAAAAAAAAAAAAAAAAAATTTCAAACCCATTTAGATAAGATTATGTTGGCGTTGGTATGCTCACCAAAGACGATTAGTGGTGGGATAGTAAAGTAACCTTAACTGATTTTCGTTCAACTTCTTTGATGCTCTGAGATTTCGGATATAGTATTTGGCAAAAAATGGTTTTACTAGAACCGTTTTCGCTATGAACATCTGTTATTTACTCCTGTAATACGTTTTAGAAATTCAATAAAAACTGGTGCTCGGTTAGCTTGCGACTATACGTATACACATTCATTATACATGCTATTTAACTTTTTTCGTTTTGTTTGGTTTAACAGCATTCGTAAAAAATGGGTTAGTTTTTTTTATTCCCATTTTTCATATCATAAAATTAAAGTATTTATCTCTCTGCCCATTTTAACAATTATTATTATTAGAGTAATATTACCAATATAAGTATTGGATATTTTGTATATATCTAACATTATGCTAATAATGCGTACATCAAATGTTAGGTACATAATAAACGAGGCACTGAATGAATATATATAAATTTAATGAGTTTAATTTATTATTTTTCTGATGGGCATTGTGCTGTTGCCGAATGTGCGGTTTAAATTAATTGATTTCTTGTTTTTTTTTCTTCTGTTATTTCATATCTTTTGCTTGCGTTATATTTAGTTTAGTGTAATTTGCTTTTAAGTAGACGATGAGGATGAAAAGCGCACAGCGTTTAATGCTTATATGGTATGATTTAACATATAATAATGTCTAGAAATTTTTTCCACTTAGCATTAGTTTATAACGTATAACGATTACGATTATATTAGTACCGATATAATAATAATATCAATACAAAAAAAGAAGAAAAAAAAAACATTACATAGAAGAAAATTATAGCAAATTGGTATTGGCTTTGCGCGGTTTATATTATTCTTATGAATTTAAGTTGGCATTTAATATATTTTGAATAGATTGTGAATAAATAATTATACAAATTTATATTTATGTATGCTTTAACATTTAACTGAATGCATATTAGGACTTTTGAGAATAGCAATCTGTGAATCATTTTTATGTGAATTTATATTGCAAATATCATGATTTGTATGAAATATATGTAGGTAAATTAATTAAAATTTATGTAATCACGTTAATTTCTAGATCGAAGGACATTTAGACTCAGAAATGTATGTTAGAATTTAATATTTCTAATAGAGAATCACTAATACGCATTATTGCATCACTCTTTTAGATAGCAACAATATTTATATTACACCCTCCCAATATATTAATTTTGTCATATTTTTTATGTATAAGGTTGAAATCTTAACAAGATAGCATATATGTTGTGTCAATATTCTTCGTATATTAAGATAATATTTTCTACAAAAAAAAATAAAATAAATAAAAATAAGACCTTTCTTATTTTTTTTTTACCAAATCATATACAAAAACGAAATAAACTGTGAACAAAAACTGCGCTATCCTTTTAGCCAATTTCGCAAAACTTTAAAAAGATATTTTTTCCCCCAAAATCTCAGGGACTATAAATTCTGTTCAATAACATAAAGAACAAACTATTTTGTTTAAAATCGATAGAGAGCAATCATATTTTCTATTCTAGCCCCCCCCCCCCCTGGGGTATGTATGGACACACCTATGATCTTAACATTGGGGTTTGATATCGAACTGATATCGAATCTGTAGATGGATGTCACATCTTTAAATCGTTATATGATCAATATCGAACCTCTATCTTAAGAGCAGGTTATAGGGGTAGTTAATAACAGCTGAAATTGATAAAAAAAAGGCAAAGACATACTGACGAATGTCGCTATTTTGAAGCATGCAAAAATATTTAAACCAATTTTTTTCTAATTTTTTTCTAAAATTATTGCTGAAATGAATATAATTTACTTATTGAAAATATTTAAAAAAATATATACTAGCGAAAATAGTATCAATCTATAGAAAAATCATACAGATTTCATAATGAATCTATAATAAAATTCAGATGCACCAACTTTTGTATTTTTCATATAGGTATAAGTCATTTATATTTTTTAACTTACCTAAAACCATTAAATGGAAAAAGAAGTAATACATAATATATAACTATTTTCCTTTATACATATTATAAGATTATGATTTTATGATGGAGATATTATAACTAGAATTTTAAATATTTCCATATCTTTGACACAATTACTATAACTATTTCACTAAAAGATCATTTTTTGATTAAAATATCCAGAAGTACTTTCTTATCAATGAAATGACGGTTTTTCATGTGTATCTCACAAATTTTCCTCTTGTGCGGCATTTGCCTTAATAATTTGATTCAAATTTGCTTAGATTTAGTATAAGTTCATAACTATAACTCCAATAGTTTTTCCAAATGTATGTTGGATTTCCAATAGGAAAATCCAATGGAAATCCAAGAGTTCTTCCTGTGAAATATGTTCCTTTTTTTCCAACATTCCAATAAGTAAAAATATTGGGGAGATTCCGTGGTTTGCTCCAATGGATTTTTTTCCTACCGATTTTCCAACTATTTTTTCCTAAATATTCCAAACTTTTTTCCAATGAGTTCCAAG
>JAABKK020028713.1:0-16179 GCA_011634745.2 Catotricha subobsoleta | reverse complement strand
TGTCCACTTTCCAAAAATCGATGTCAAGGATGGGGTTAGAAGATCGATCCACCCTATTAAATTCAAATTCAAAGTGTAATAAAAAAATAATTTGTTGTTGCATTGTGGTTTTTAATTTTTTCCCCAAATTACTCATTTTAATTATCAAAAAAAATGTGAAGTTGTTAGTTATACTTATATACAAATCAATTTACTCTCAGTCAATATCAAAATTTTAACGTATATTTCTTCATTCTTATAATAATAAACAATCGATAAATTTTGTATATTTATAAAATTATTAATGACTTTTTTTTATTTAATAAGTGGGTTGCAATCACTTTTAATATATTTTCTGTCATTAGATTAGATATATATTTAGATGAGCTGTAAAAATTTGCAGATAATAACTGTCATCTAGAATATTATAACACATAATTAGATTTAAAGTTTGGGAAAATAAAATAATAAACAAATGATTTCCGGTATATTTCGATAGTAAAAGTATTGAAAGTTTTAATTAGTGATCATTAGGTTGCTGATTAATAGGCTGCAGTTTTACAGAAGTTACATCTCAATAGACATTTTATTCTTTCTGTCAATCTACAGATAAGATATCAGCCATTAAAATCTGTCTAAAAAATCACACATAGACTTGTACTTTAGACAGTTCCTTAAGTCCGATTAATCATTATTAGTCAAGTTCCCAAAATAAGCAATTTAAAGAAATTTTAAACTTGAAAGAATTTTACATATTTTTAATTCTTCAAAGCAGTTAAATTTCATTGATATTTGAACTAATAATGTTCATAAAGAAAATCATATATTTTTATTATAATAAACATCATGTACTTACACTATTATTAAATTATTTTATCTAGTTATTATATCTAATTAGAAACAGAAAAGCTGTAGTCGAACAAATATTTTTGAAGCCGAAAAATTCGGAAAATGAAGTTGAAATTAGAAAATTTCAAATTTTAGAAGATCTTTATTTTCTATCTGCAGGTGAGAAATATTCTTATTTTACTCTCTGTCTCATTCGTTAAAAACTATATTAGACTTTGGAACGTCGTGTCAAAATTGTTTCAGATCATGAAAAATGAAGAATGTTCAAATATTTACTTGATCAATGATCACTGACATCATTAATGGCATTTTTACGAATATTAAATTCATAAATAAAATTCATTTAATTATAATCTAAACAAAATTGAACTAAACTAGCAAATTATAAGATACCAAAGAATCGCTTCTGTGAACATTATTTTATTTAAAATAAACGCAATGTTTTTATTATGAATAACCGATTTGGCTGCTGGTCTACTTCTATCAATTTCCCACATTTTATTAGCCTTGAAAATTACTTTAAAGATGCTTTGATAATGACATTTTTTTGTGAAATCATTAAGATTAGATAGTAATCTAATTGATTTCTTTTAACCAAAAGGTCGAACCCTTTCCCTTACGGGTGCATAAGAGTTTGAGCTTATGAATAATGAATAATTTCCAAAATGGAACTTCATAAGCTTTCAAATGGTTGTTTCAGCAATCTTTTAAGTGGTTATACTTTAATATGCTTTGTATTTTGACGAAGTTATCACCTCTAAAATAAAATATATGAAATCGAGAAAATGCTTTCCCTTTGTTTTTATTGCGGAAGCGTAACGATCATATCCAAATTCATTAAGTCTGATTTTAGATAAAGATCAATGTGGGTTAAATAAAGAAGCTAAAATCTCTAAATCCGAAAGGAACGGGTTCGACTCCCTGCTTTTAAATTACATATGATGAAAACTACCATATATAAAATATTTGTGTATTGCTGATAGGTATTTGTATCGTTCATTTGTGTATACCTATCAGTTATACTATACTACACAATCAATAATTGTAACATCGCATTAAATATATTTGGTAAAAGAGGTGCCTAAGCACATTTTACAAATAATATAATTTATCGAAAACTTCAGAAATTTATTACATTTAGAGACAAGCGAAAACTTTAAAATGCTGATAATATATGGCTCTTATCTAGTAGTGCTGTAATAATAGAAATCAAAATTCATTAATATTATTAAAACAATCCTCAAAAAACAATAAGAATTACGAATAAAAAAATATGTCAAGATCATAAAACTGAAGTTAGATTGATGTGCGCGTATAAATACGTTTTTTATTAGGAATCATTTTCGAACTAAAAATTTAATATTTTATTATAATATTAGTTTTGGTAGATAGTAGTGGCGAATAAAATGATTTAATAGCAACACAAAATATATTTCGAATTTTAGATAAACTTAAATTTCTTTAAGAAAAAATCCAGTATCCATGTTAATGTTTTTAATGCAGCATCTCATAGTTCACGCATAATTCAATAAATGCATTTTTATTAATTAAATATTACAAAAACATCCGGCGGAATGCACCAACCATTTACATTTCAATCTAATTTTATTACAAGTTTGCTTTATATTGTTTTTCTGCTTATGTGATGTTATGCCGCATTAGTTTTTCTTATAATTTTCTTTTTAACTATATACGTACAATGTACATACGATTTGTTACAAACCCAAACAACCTACAAGAAACTATTTATTATTTTACTTCGTGATGCATGAATTTAAAAACATTCATTTAACTGACGGTTGTATGTTATATAATTTTTTATATTTTATTTTTTATTTTTTTTTTATAAGTTTGATATTGTTTGTAATAGGCTGTGGGCTGTATTGTTGTATTTATATTTATGAACAATGAACGAAACGTCAACGTACGTACCTTATATTTTATATAGGTATATATAATGTTCATATACCTCCTTCTTCTAGATTGTTGTAATAACAAAAATTATATTTTTAGACCGTTAATTTAATGTGCCTAATATTTGTTTTATTTTGTGTGGCAAAAGAAAAAACAAGTAAAATAAAATAAAAACTAAACAAGTAATAAGTATTTATAAATAGACTTTACACTCTCGTAAATTAAAAATTATACAGCATTTAGTTACTTATTATATTTATTTAAAAATATTTAACCAAAATGCAATAGGGCTGATTCTTGTTGTACCTTAACTACATATATCTTCTATTGTGTTCGACCATAGTATGATTTTTCTTTCGTATTTAAGAATTTATTTACAAAAGCTGATAGCAGTACTGTAGTCAGACTCAGTTCAGCAGAGTTTTTTTTTTCGATCTCAATTGAGAAGCGGAGATTTTTTTTTAGGGCAATAGAAACTAAAATGGAAGAATCATAAGATTTTTTTTTGAAGAAATTACTAGTATCATATACGTAGCAATATTTTTCTTTTGTCTAACATGTCACATATTATTAATTGACTGGTTTTTACGTGTTCTTTAAATGTCTTGCATTGAAGTGGATTGGATCGATTACATCATGAATTACATTTGTTTTAGTAGCTAAAAAGCTAACAATTTTCAAAATGTAATCTGTAATGCAAAAATGTATATTTAAACAAAATATTCACAAATATAATAATAAATTTCAATAATTTATAGATTTTCTCTCTTGATTCTATAATGAATATATTAATCTTTCCTAAGTTATAGCCGATTTATGTTTATGTTAACATGATTAACGAAATCATTGCGTTTGCGAAAATTTAACGTATTTTGTATGAAGAATCTGTCGAATTTTCAGAAAAAAAAAATAGAATTTTGTATAAAAATTACAAATATTAAAATGTAATCCATGCAATTACCGGATTACACCAAATTTAATGAATCGCTATAAGACGATAAGGTCAGACAATTTTTATTATAACATCATTTACTACTTTCAAAACGATTGAATAATATTAATATTGCACGGTCGTTGTACGTACTTACTCAAGCTAAGTTAATTAACGAATAAACCGACTGATTGATAATCAAATAAAAATTATTGAACAAAAATTAAAATACGAAAATCAAGTTACTTCATAAATCATTTAATTTAGTAAATTATCGTATAAAATTTTGAAGCATAATAAATTGAATTTAAATGGTATATAATTTTAACCAAAAATTATATACATTTATTTTTGACCATTTTCATAATTTAATTAAATGTTATGGATAAATATAAAGCTACATATAATAAAAGAAATTCTGAAGAACATAATATATATATATATGATATATATTATATATGTTTTATGACTTGCGGAAATAAGAAGTCAATTGAATTAAATGAAATGCAATATAGTGAGAAATTACTAACCAGATTTTGTCACCTATTTGCTTCAAAGCCATTTATTGAATTATTTACTACACAGGTTCAATTGATTTAAATTATTGCAATTAGTTAAGATATACAATTAATATCTTTTTTAAGTTTTACTCATCTTAGACCTATCTCACAGTAAAAATTTTGATCGATATATACCAAAAGAGAAAATTTCTTTGCGAATATTATTTGCATCGACTGGAATTTTTTAATTCATATGCTACTAATTACGGATCTGGCCACAGACTCACTAGAAATATTCAGTTCGTTTAGCATCATGAAAACATATCATTTAAATAGTTTGAAATGGAGAATAATGAAAAAAATAATAACGAAATTCTCTGGAATGTTTTATGAAGATGGTGTGTTTTGTTGTATTTGTTATACCTGTACTGTATGCTTTGTACAAATAATACCATTTAATCAACATAATATGCATAATATTTTTTTGTTAAGTTTACTTATAACAACCACACTTCTGAGTAAAAGATTTTTTTTTACCAACAATGCAGATAAATATTTAATTTTGTCTTTTCTTTATAACTATAAATAAGTATGTAATATATTTTTCATTTACAATTTTTGAGAATATTTTGTAATTTTTCATGTATGCCTTTTTGTAATTGAATTTGTAATCAAGTGTAGCAATGTACCATAATTTTTATTAAAAAAATTCTAATTGCAACTTTTGATAACCTTATTTTGATCTGAAAAATTCTTTTAAAAGCAAATAAAATTTCCAGAGTCGTTCGATTGGTATTTAATTAGGTTGAGATTATTATAAATATGTGATCTAAAATAATATCTTATACAAAATTAAATCAATAAATTTTATTGTATGGTTTTAAATCAAAAAGACTTAATAAATTGCAGTAGTATTGCAAAATTGCTACGTATGGAATATAGCATGTAGTAAACAACTTTCAAAAGTCAACCATTATATACTTAAGTTATGCCTCAATCGAATTAGAATCTACGTAACACTTATTTTTTGTGCATTATTTTAGTAAGATAGCAGTGGTTTACGTTGATAATGTTTAATAATAATTGTTGAACTTGAAATTTCCGGTTATTTTCAGTGTGTGTCTAAATTTAATTTTAACATGAGGTAGTAACAGTGACAAAGGTCTGCATAAATGTTTGTATTAGAATGTTAGAGTTAATGTAAAATGTATGCTACACAATGCACTCCGTGCAGATGTATTGTATTTATGCTGCCATCATATTTTTCTAACTTTTTTTTTTCTAATAACATATAGCATATAGGTATAAATTTCTGAATGTGTCGAATATGTATAAGAAAAGAGCGCCCTTTTTAATGCACAAGCGCATTTAAATCCCTTTGTTTAAGACCCTACCATTTCACATTTAACTGCATCGATATTGTTGGTATTTGGGAAATATTATTATGAGGATGTTAAAGATTTACTTTTGTCAATAAATAGTTTTTGCTTCGTTTTTTGTTTTACAATTGCCTAGACAAACGGGTTTCTTATTTATCATGTGCTCATTTTTAAATTCAGTTTTATGACATAATAATATTGCCGTTTCTTTAATAATTTACTAATAATAGTGATTATTTTAATTTTCAATATGTTATTAAGTACTTTTATTAACGTATATATAGAAAATGAACAGCTACCTACAAATTTTTTTATAAATAATTGACCATTCTCACGTGGTGTTACTCAATGAAATTATTATTATTATTATTATTTTTATTATTACTTATTATTTCGAACAATCAAATATTTTTCGTTTCTCTAAACATAGAAGACAATCTCTATTCTCCATCACAGTCAAATAAAATAATATTCTATTAATGTGAGTACATGTACAACTGATATCACATTTTATGAACATTTGTTTGAATATCCTGATAAATGTACCCCACTAGAATCCATACGTATTACTTTTTTAAATACAAATAGAAATAAAATATACATTAAAAGTTGGTCCCCCACTCTTTTCCAATAGTTCGTTGCACGGTGATCGTCCAGTTCCGAATCGTTATTCAACGCGATCACATCGGTTTTGGATTTTGTTCTGGTGGAGAGACAAGACAATTCGTTCTCCCATTATAGGGCAGAAGTAAGCACAAGCAGTGTATGCAAGAAATTTATTATTTCTATAATAGTGTGTTGTTTATTGTTGCTCGGTTTGGTAAAATATATAAAAGTGCCGTTCTCTGTTCGTAATAGTGCTTATATTTTTTTTTTTTTTTTTATCAAAAATTATATATTTTGTTTATTTTTTTTTTTTGTAAAAAGACTGATTTAATTTTAATTTAGACAAAATGTTTGATGTATTTGGTTCCGTAAAGGGGCTATTAAAACTCGACCAAGTATGCATCGATAACAACATCTTTAGATTGCATTATAAAGCAACAGTCATCATATTAATTGCATTTTCATTATTGGTTACATCCCGGCAATATATTGGAGATCCAATTGATTGTATCGTTGATGAAATACCATTAAATGTTATGGACACCTATTGTTGGATTTATAGTACATTCACAATACCAAATCGTATGGTTGGTGTTGCCGGTCGAGATATGGTTCAACCAGGTGTTATTAGTCATGTTGAGGGTCATGATGAAGTTAAATATCATAAATACTATCAGTGGGTATGCTTTGCTCTATTTTTCCAAGCTATGTTATTCTATGTGCCACGTTATTTATGGAAAACATGGGAAGGTGGTCGAATTAAGATGCTGGTATTGGATTTAAATTGTCCCATCGTTAATGAGGAATGTAAAAATGATAGAAAGAAAATATTGATTGATTATTTTCAAGAAAATTTAAGACGACATAATTTCTATGCGTTCCGGTTTTTCATCTGTGAGGCATTAAATTTTGTGAACGTTGTTGGACAAATCTATTTTATGGATTACTTTTTGGATGGCGAATTCTCAACGTACGGCAGTGACGTTTTAAAATTCACCGAACTCGAACCAGAAATGCGAGGTGATCCGATGTCAAGAGTATTTCCAAAGGTAACAAAATGTACCTTCCACAAATATGGTCCTTCTGGTACTGTAGAGAAATTCGATGGACTCTGTGTACTACCTTTGAATATTGTGAACGAGAAAATATACGTGTTCTTGTGGTTTTGGTTTATAATTTTAAGCATTTTAAGTGGATTATCATTAGTGTATCGTGCACTGATTGTTTTTGCACCAAAAGTACGACTCTACCTATTGCGTGCCCGTACAAGGCTTTCGATGCACACAGACGTAGAGAATATATCGAGCAAATGTCAAATTGGAGATTGGTTTGTATTATATCAATTAGGTAAAAATATTGATCCATTGATATATAAAGAAGTTATACGAGACTTAGCATTGAAGTTAGATGGAAAACATGATGTTTGATTTTTAGCGAAACAAGCGAAATTTTTATAATATAAATGATTTTTTTTTTAATTAAAAAAAAAAAAACGAATTGTAAAACACATCAAAAATTAATTAATATTGTAAGCTGCTGGCTGACGCACACAGCACTAGATAACATACAAAAAGTAAAAAGACAACAAACCATTCCATATGTGCCTGTAGGTTTACACATATAAATATATCATTATATTATAATAACAAATAGTGCGTAGTACATATACCTGCCTACTTATACTATTTTTAATAGAATGTTTACTATATTACTATACGACGATTACATTTTTTTATAAAAAAAAACGACCAATACGATGATAAAAATTGTTAAATTTACTTCTTATTTATTTGAAATTTTATTTGAAAGTTTTTGTACTTGTATGTTTCGGCTACCATCGCTACCAATTTTAAATTTAATATTGTGTTAGTTTTATTATGATTTTAAAAAGAAAAGATTATATTATAAATTACATATACTTATCTAAAATCTAAAAATGAAAAAGTGGGGAGTTAAAATACAGAAGAAATACGTTTCTATGAGTGCATTGTTGACATATATATTTTTTTTCTGGATTAATGTTTACATACTCATTTGAATAAAATCATTAATCTTTTCGTTCATTTTTTTTTTGAACATCATGCTATGGGACAGCTGAATTTTATATACTTATATAATGTCTGAACATTTTATAAAAGTTCTCATCATAATGAAACTGAATAAACAACAATATCATAATAAATTTTGAGTGCTGTAATAATTTTAAATGTTCGTCTCATTCTATTTTCTAACCGCACTTGAAATGACTGTTAGTACTTCTGTGCAGTGTACATGTGCTTCTTCACAATTTGTAAATCTCCATGGAAATATTAATAGCATAAACAGCACTAACGTTATATCACTAATCTTGTATGCGCCAGCGCGATATTTTATTTTCAAGTGTAGTGGCATCTGAACAACAAGTTGTCACTTTAAATGGCTTTGTCCTATTTTGAAAAACAGTCTTGAACTTTTGCACCTTCCAATTTTGCCTGTTTGCACGATGTGTGAAATTAAATATATGGAATACGTAATAAATTCTAGTATATTTTTTATTAATTCCTATTCGTGCACTTAGATAATAATGATATTTTCAATATCGTCATATAATCTCTCGCATAATCCAGATTGGGTGGCAACTGTAAAAAAAAATGAATCTCAGATGATTTGGTTCGTTAGGTTTAGCATACACTTTGTATTTTAGTGATCAATAAAAATGAATTATTCTCAATTTAATAATTCAAATTTGGATCTAACGTGCAATAAAAAAATAATATATTAATTCAAATAATGTAATAAACTTTCTTTGTGCCAATCTTAATGCAATCGATTAATGTGATAAAATATTAACCAACCAATCATCTAAAACTTCCTGTTTATATATAAATTGTACAGACATGAGCCATGTTAGTCTTCAATTGATATGATATCACAATCTAGTCTTTTATTGTCAATAATTCATTAAAAAAAAAAAATCTTTAAACATTTCAATTAGTCTTCATTTTGATTTCTATCAATCAAGGACAATCATGGTTTCGATTTGACAACAAAAATTCTCAGTAATATGTGTTCTACTTGTATTTTAATTCAACATTAAACAATAATTTTATTTTTTTTCGAAATTACTTTTATCGATAATTTTAAATATTGAGAAGTGAAAAAAAAAAAAATTAAGTCCAATTCTACTCAACTCAAAACATTTAAATTAAATAAAAAATATCGTTAATTGTAATTATATCTTACCGATGCACTTAAACAAAATTAAATCGCAAAATGTATAGATAATATTTCAAACTAAAACGTTACAAAAGTAAAACATTCCACAAAATAATTATTGTCTGTTTATTTGCATTTTATAATTCAATCAATCGAAAAATTGATATCGAAATGAGTTTTTTTTTTTTTTTTTGCTAAATAAGTATGTTATCAAATTCGGATTTAATAAATTTTTAATATTTAACAAAGCATCCATTGCCATAATGAAATAGAATTTAATTTAGAATTGTATTTATTTCAAAAACTAATAATTTGAAAAATAAATAAATCTTAAGTAAATTACAAATAGAAGAAAAAAAAAATAATCGTGACAATTCCATAATAAATTAAACGCATAAAAAGACAAAAAAAGTGATTCACACTTTTTATCCTTTATTATGTGAATCATAATGATTGTATTATTTCTTAAAATTAGTGATAAATTTTTTTTGTATTGATATTTCATTCAACAATAAATTAAAAATAATTTCCGAAGCTGTAATATTCAGTAAGAAAAATGTATTGTTTTTTTTTTTTCTTTATACTCAAATAGTAGGTATTAATAATTGTTATTTGTATCCAAGTTTATTCGATTAAAAAAAATATTGTAATAATTAAAGACATAACTTTCTATTAATAATAAATTCTTAAACAAAACGACTCTTGAATACCAGCATAGATTTAAAATTAAATAGATAAAAATATATAATTGTTTCAAAATTGATTTTATGATTAGAATAGCACAATATATATGGAACTAATTATTAAACTAAAAATTATAATAAAATAATCTGTTATTATAAAATTAGTTATGAAAATATGTAAGTCATACAAGTCATCAATATCGACTGTACAAATTGTAATCAAAATTTGACTAATAATGTAACATATAGCGTTCATTATTAATCACAATAGAATATATATATATATTTAATACCGGATAGTAATGTCCGGATGTTGTAGGCGAAATACTAAAAATGTGGAAACAAACACAATTATTATTATTATTTGATTAAATGGATACAACCATATTAAACATAGAACAACAAAAAAATCAATGCATGAATTCCGATTCTTTATTATTTCCAAAATATCAAATTAAAAATATCACAAAACAATAACCAGAATCAACAAAAAAATTATAAAACAATTTGTAGAATAAGTGAAAAAAAAATTAATTAACTTTGCACTAAATTATTTGATGATGGATTTTGTACGAATTAAATAAATAACTACGAAATAAAGGAAAACAACAAAAAAATGGTTTGAATAATAAATTTAAATTTTGTGTAATGTAAAACGCACTTGGCAGATAAGAACATTTTTTTTTAATTCTTTTTTTTCGATTAATCAGTATTGTTGTGTTCTACTTATATAATTTATAAAATTAAAAGAAAAGAAAAAAACTAAAAACGAAAAAAAAAAATAATAATAATAAATCTTTTTGCCATTATCAAGAATTTATCGCAAAGCAAAATGAAAACAAATTTTTAAGCGATTATTATAAAGCATTAAAATATAATTATTTTTTAAACCTATAAAATATGATAATGATATAAATTATATTAATTGTAAGAGTTGTGATCTTTAGAAATATAGTTATTAAGAATTAAAAATCAGAAAAAAAAACAAAAACACAAAAAAAAAATGAAGGAAAAAAAAACAAAAAACGTTTTTCTAGTTAGTTAGATCTAGATTCCATAATATTAATACTATTAAATTTTAGATATAATTATTATTGAATTACTATATTCTATTAGTAGCTATTAAATTAAAAGCGAATTGTTTAAGACTCATGAAAGAAATTAAATATGAAATTCCATTTTTAAGGTAATAAATAAATGAATTGTAAAATATCTTTCGAAATTTTTTTTACAAAAAATTAATTGAACAATAAATTTTATATAACATTATTATATACAAATAGAAAATATATGAATGCATTTTTATTATTTTTATTAATATTTTCCATTTAAGATCTTGTAAAACGTTTTAACTGTACTTGTACAACTTGTGATGTACGGATTAATACCTGTGTTCTTCAATGTCATTCACTGAATTATTGTAACGCTACATGGCACGGACTGGATTTGATAGGATACTAAGATATCTTGAGCTATAAAATTATATTCTTTATTAGACTGCGCCATTACTAAATGCATATAACATTTTATCATAATCAATACCAATATATATATCTAGAATCTCGAATAGGTCAGCAAATATAAGATCCCTAGAGTTAACATTTTATTCTTTCACTAAAAGAACTTTATTTTCCTTTCCATTAATTTAAATTCTAGAATTTTAAAAGAGAATGTGCGAATATATTGTATATTGTATAAAAAAATTATTGCCGTTCACACCTTTTTAATTCAACCACTCAATTTTATTACTTTATAACTATGCCTGACAAATCAAGACGCACTATTTAAATTCCAAAAAAATAAAATCGTTTATCAATTTATTCTGAATAGATGATAAGTATACTAATATGATTTTATGGATATAAAATTGTTCAAGGATTCAACAACAAAGTAGGTATTTATTTCTATATGGACATATTTCGATTTATACTTAAAATGATATTTTTAGCTTATACGTAAGTACCTTAATGGAAAAATAAAATGTTTGTGATATTAAATACAATATAGTTTAAATTCAAGTATTTTCTATAATAGTCTATTTATTATTATTAATTCAAACCATAAAATTATAGAGGGAAAAAAATTATACATCACGACTTTAATGTTATTATTTTATATATTGATTTATTATTTTATATATTTATTATTTTATAGATTTATTATTTTATTTTCTTAAATAAAGTGTGATTCTTGATAGAACCGCATAGAATAAGTTTTTTTTTTACTGTGTTGGTAAGTATTTTCAACTCTCTACTACAAGATAGTGTCATGCCACGACCATTGTCGTAAAATTAAGTTTAAAGCGAAGATCAATCAATGTTGATGAATAAAATTTTCCTTAATATTATAAAGAAATTCAGTTTTTGTTGAACATAAGCGTTTCATTCAAATGACTCAAAATGTAAATAAATAACTTTTAAAACCAAAAACATGGGCAGTATTTGCGAAGGCGCCAACTATTAAATATTGCCTACAGTACTTTTATCTGCAAAAATTACGTGCCTGTTAATGTAAATAAAAAAAGATAAACTTGATAATTTCTTATCTGAATGGAAATGAATTATTCTATGTTTCTATCTAATAATGATGCTGGTAATAAAATCCATCACTTTATCTGTAAATGACTTAGTAAATGACTTAGTAAATGATTTAGGTTTACGTCAGCAAGTCTCAACACCAGAAGCCAAACTTTAATATGTATTTAATAATGCATTCAAAAATAAACAATATTCAAGGTTGATATTGAAATAGAAATGAAGAGTAAATGGTAAATTGTTTCTATCAAAATTGTTATTTTTCATATGTAAAATAAGGTGTGGATAATACCATATTGTAAATAATGATTTGTCAAATGTAAAGAACAAATTAATTCCAAATATTTATTTAAATTTTCGTATTTAAAAAATTATAATAATTTCTTATGATTATTTTTTCTTTTTATTTTATTTTTTTTGAAATAATAAAATTTAATATAAAATAACAACTAAAAGGTTAATATTAGTCTGTTATGCATGGCTTGGCCGCATAATGACTTGCCGGTTGTATGGTGTAACACGGTTGGCTTATTTCTACCGTATAAAGTGTCTTGTTTTTAGAAGAAACATAAAATACCTTACGCAGACCAGATCAAATTAATAAGAAGAAAAAAGATATGAAAGAAAAATGCTTATTCAATGTGCTTTTTATTCAGTATAGTTATGTATTGTCTACCTACCAACACATGCACAATTTGTACTTGTTGAAAAATTATATATCTAAGTTATTATTGCTTGCATCTTATTTCAATTGTACACCGTATAACTTACATAACAATATTGAAAATCCGTATGTTTATTATGAAATTATTGCTGTGTCTTTAAATTGGTATAAGCTTATACATGAAATATTAGAATCCTACTACAGTACAGGTATAGTGTTAGGTGCACAAAGAAATCTCAAAAAAATACTTTATACTCCAGGCAACGCAAAAAAAAGACGAATTAAACCCACAATGAATAAAAGAATGTTTAAAAAAAATTTACGAAAGTAATGATACTGAAAAACTGTGTGAGATTTTCGTACATTGTCTTCAATTAAGGTTCATTAAAATCATGTCGGTTGTAGGGCAACCATCGTCACCAATACATTCTCAATGTATGTAATAAAAAATGTCTTTATTACTTGGGAGTATTCATCTCAGGATATTGTTTATGTAGAACTTGTTTATGAAATTATATATGACCGGACCGCCTATAAACTATCAAATATAATATGTAAAATATATCTCAATTTATTGGTGTGTGTTATATTATACCTTATTAAATATATTTCGAAAATATTTTCTGTGAAATTATAATAGAATGTCTTCTTGATCGTCATGTTGAAAATGTGAATTAAAATAGTTTTGTATAAGATAGAGCATATACATATATAGATTTAAGGTTAAAATACAGGCATCCAGGTATGTGCAGAGATATTCATCACACACGCCGGTCTATTTATTTTCATAATATTTATAGTTTTCATTCGTATGTGTTATATTTATGTACTAAGACTGACTGAAGAATTGAATACATAATACATATTTTAATATTTGGATAAAGAAATGCTCATGACTTTATTTTATGTTTTGTTTCTTTATCTTTTTCTTTACATATTTGTACGAGCCATATCATAGCTGTTGGAGATATTAGTTGAAAATATTGATTATATTTTTGATTTTGGAGAATTTTTCTACTTTTGTGTAATATTTTTAAATGTTTTGTAATTCGTTCTACTTTTAATACGAAATTTTTTCCTTTACCGTGAATGTAATATTATACATTTTTTATTATCATGAGCATATAGCGGCATTAGGTAAATTATATTACTATTTTATTTAATATAGAAAATAATATTTACCTATATTGAATATATAGTCAATAATGCTTGACAGGTAATTTTGAAATATTTTATTAAATTTCATAATCCTTAAATTCATTTACAGTTTTGAATGGGACGTAGGTGACATTAATAAAAGTTTTTTTTTTGTAATTTATGATAAAAGCAATGCTACTGACTTTTATTAATATAATTTGTTCAATAAAATATTAGTACACCGGAATTTTATCCACTTTACCATGCTTATAATAAAATAATAACAAACAAATAAAGAATAAAAAAAGAGAGTATTATAACATTGACAACGCATACATAGTCATATTGCCAAGCTATATATTCATTCAAATTACAAAATTTTGAATTCGGTATATAAAAATTCTCATAATATTATTTACTCTTAAATTAATTGGTAATATGATATTTGTTTTGAAAGCAATTCTTTTGGAAACGGTTGTGTCGATGTTAATAATGACTTTAAATATTTGTGGCCAGTCACTTGTAAATACATTTCTTTACCTTATTAATTAACGGCAGTCTTTCATCAAGACAAACGTTTCGGTCATGCCAATTAGTAACAGGAAAAGATTTATTTTCATATTAAAAATTAAAAATTCGTCACTTTATTGTTTTTACTCAAGGTATTTAATTAGCGGAGCTGGTATATTAGTTATAGTTATTGTTTTTATGTGAACAAATAATAATTAATAAATCTGAGTATGTCTTGTTAAAATAGCTAACAATTATTTGCAGAAATTTAATTAAATAAAACTTTATTATATCTACATTCGTATTTGAAGATTTTGCGATTATATATTTTTAGAAATTTATGATTATAGTTATTTTAATTCTGATACTGTTGGAAGAGTACTAGTCTTTTACAAGATATTTCGTAGCATATTCTTTCTTCACTTATAAATAATAGGCTAGAGACATCTATATGAAAAATTTTGTCTTTGAATTGGTACAAAATTGTATAATTACACCAAATAAACATATTTTATTACAACCTTTAAAAAACATTAAAAGTCTCACATAATGTACGTTTGTTTCGAAAAATATTTTTTCTCCATTCAAAATGCACTTCCTTTTTTTATTATTAAATTATATTTTTTATGCAAATATCTTTTAAACTTTCATTATTTTTGAGCTACAAAAACTTAATTCGGAGATAATTATGGCTTATGAATTATTTGAAATCAGTTGCACCAATTCTAATATACCATCAAATTATATATGTTATAAAATGTTAGATCAATTTCAGTCCACTTTTAGATTATTTCAAAAACCAGTTTTTATTAAGTTCGTAATCCTCTATAATCGTATTATTCATTATTGTTAAGAAAAAAAAATGTTGGGGAGTTTTAAATAAAATACAGCGTATGGAATGGAGCAATTAAACATACTTGGATATTAAATATAACTATATTTAAATATATTCAATAAAAAAAAGTATTTAGTATTTAGTATTTAAAGTCCAAGACAATAATTCTATTTTCCTCAACCCTAAAGAAAGAATGCCAGACGCGAACGCGATAGAAAATAGTTGTTAATTTAAATTTACATTTATTCAGATTATTCTGTTATTTAAATTATCAATATTGCTTATTTGCAAAGACTAATGTGAAACTTTCGACGTAACCAATAGTAAATATTAAAAAGTTTCTATAACCTTTAAAATACAATCTAATTCAAAAATCACGAAACTAATATATACATTAGGGTGGTTCGTTTTTTGTATGGGAGTTCCAAAAGGTTAAAATTTTCTAGCTCCAAAAGCATTTTTA
>JAABKK020028702.1:0-16181 GCA_011634745.2 Catotricha subobsoleta | reverse complement strand
GTTTAATTTTTAGCGCCCCTATATTTTTGGCGCCCTAAATTTGCGTTTAGCTCGCTTGTACCTTTCACCGGCCCTGAGATGCATGAATAAACGATAACCTGTGGTGAGTACGGTGTATACATTGATTTTAAAAAAAATCTTCCTCTATTTTCAGAGAAATAAAACAAAATACATACTTACAATCAGTAATTTGCAATCTCCATAGGATGACGATAGTTAATTTCGTTCGATTGTAAAATATTTCTTCAAAACGTAGTTCCCTAATAACCGATATCGATCGGAAAATTACCAATGACAAAAATCGATATCGCTCCGATGGCTATACGATGTGAGAGATTGATATCAGGTAATCATATCAAAGTTGATATATATCTGATATCGATTTCGATACGATGTGCGATATCAGAAAGTCATATCGAAATGATGTATATTTGATATCAGTTTCGATATGAAATATATGATATATATTTCGATGTCGCTAGAAGCTCATTTCGAGCTAAATTTTTTAGCTCATAGCGATATCGAAAATGACATTAAAATTGATATAAGGAATATATGATATCAGATTTCGATATCGAATCGATATCGCTTTGTCGTTCACAATTCGAGGTTAAAATTAAAAAAATAAATTAATTGCTTTAAAATAAATAAATTAAATAAATTCAAAAAAGCAAATGATTCACATAGTACATTCTATATGTATTCAATAAGCCAGGGGCAGTGGTTCGACACAGATATGATATCGAAAGGCGATATCGCAGCTCTTTTTCGATATCATATCGATATCATAATGATATCTATGGTTATTAGGGTTTAGTTTTTATATTCTTTTGTTCTTTTTTTAGTCAATTATAGAACACAAAAGAAAAAAGAAAAAAACAAGCTTCCAATTAGATTGGTACAGAACTTCATTTTTACGAGTATTAAATTCATAAACAAAGAAAATTAACCACCGTTGGATGCGGAATAATCGTGCCTTGAAAATATATATGTTTTGATTTTGATCAGTTTAGTTTTTCGGTTCAAAAAATCAAAAAAAATGATTTTTTGTGTGATTCTTTTTTTTACAAATTTGATCAAATATGATGAAAAATTTCACAAAATTAAAAAACTTTAAATGCGGAATATATTTGTTTTCAATTTTGTTTATACAAAGTTTTTTAATAAAATCAATTTTGAGGGGAGCTGTCATACAAAAAAAAAAAAAAAAAAATTACTCATTTTCAGGGTATACTTTTCTCAGGACTGAGTAAATGGATTTTGATGATTGAGATACCGTTAGACGCAGAATTTATTTGGCATCAAAATATATTGGTTTTATGGTTGGACTTTTTTGGACCGTCATGTCGAAAGATCAAAAAAACAAATTTTTCGACCATTTTCGAACTGAAAACCAAAACTGATCCAAACCAAAAAAAAAAATCACTATCCCTATACTTCATTTTTTTCAAAAATGAAGTAAAAATTAAAAACTCAAAGCGTTAATATTTTAATTTAGTGTAATTTATTTTAGATAAGTTAATAATATTCACAATATTTTCTTTAAATGAATTCAACATTATTTTTTTTTGTTATTTTATAATTTTAATTTACTTAATATTTTTTTTTTGTCGTCTATACTTTCATTATTTTTTTTTTATTTAATTAAAATTTCTATGCCCTATTAATAATAAATTATCTGCATTCATTAAATATATATATTTTTTAATTTTTTTTTTTACATCTATATTCATAATAATAATAATAATGATAATTAATAATAAGAAATAAAAATAAAAACAATAGTAATGATATTATAATAATTAATAATAATCAAAAACTAAAAAATAATAATTGTTTAATATAATTAATAATCATAATCACAAATTTGCTTAATTTAATCATATTTTTAAGTAATTATTTATATATTTTATTACTATATCTTTTCCATTTTCATTTTTTATTTGTTTTGCTTGTATATTTATTTATTTGTTTTTTTTTTTACAATAATAATGAATACATTAATCCAATGATAAAGAATTTATTTACACAATTATAATATAATAATTAATTAAAAATTGCTTATTTTATTATTTCACGTCTCTGTAATCTATATTCTATATATCTGTTTCTGTGTTTTTTTAAAAAAATTTACCAAATTTTACGGCCTTTTTAATAAATATGATCAAATTCAATATTCATAATTTTAAACTCAGGCATACAATAAACTATTTTAAGCTGCGGTGTGTTAATTATAAAATTAGCTGAATTTCTATTTGAACAGCTATAATAAAGAGCATCGCCTATTACACAATGCTCACATGTCACACATAACGTCCAAATAGACTGGAACTGATTAATTATTATTCGTTTAACTAAACGTTGAAATATTGATTAAATTACCGATATTAACAAAAAAGAAAACAATTTAAACTTGTCATTTTACGTTTGCAGTACGCAAAACTAAAACATTTACATTAAAAAAAAATAAAGCATATAAAATATCATTTATTGGATTATAAATTATATTGCAAATATTACACATCAAATGCTCAAATTTTTGTTGAAAATAGAAACTTGGGATAACGTGCACGTCGCATATATTAGTCATTCTTTTTATAATTTCATTAAATAAATTAAAAATTCGCTTATAGAAATATACGAATAAGGATTTCCTGTGGGCTGTGAATGCAGATCCCTGTTAAAATTCCACACCAAAAACTATATTTCGCAAAAAAACATTAGTAGTTTTCCATAGTGTAAAATGATGTTAATTTGGTATCAAAAAAAAAACAAATTTAACAATAATTTAAACATCAAAACACATTAAATTTAATAATGTATTTTTAATAGTGTTCATCCATATATGTTTATCATAGTTTAAATTAGAAAGCATATTAACTTTAATTTTTTTCAGCAAAAATTAAAAAAACTATTTGTCTCAATGAATGAAAATAAAAATAAAAATGTAATTAAATTAAAAAATTAATGAAAAAAAAGAGGGAAAAAGTTAAGATTTTGAAGATTTGAACCATGATTTTGTAGTCATGTGGTATTTTCCTCTTGGCTATCTGCGCTGTTCAAATGTGGTTTTAAATCTTGACACTATTAGTACAGTGTTCAAGTTCATACTGGGATATAGTTTAAACTAATTACTAAAAAAAAAAAATACATTAAATTGTTTGTTAATGATTATGGTATTTAAACTAATGTGTACTGAAATACATATTAACATTTTTAAATTTTTTTTGAAATCGTGTGAATCAACGCGTGATAACACATCAAATAGTGTAAAATAGTGTTAACTAATGTATATACCTATAGTGCGTTCGATCCATAGAAAAGAATCCAAATAAGAGAATTTTCTGTTCAATTGGAGTGTTTCATAGTGAGATAGAATCAGAGGGCGTTGGATCCATAGCATTTAGCATCGTTCGCTGTCTATATAGTTAGAAATATGATTATATCTCACTATGAGTTATAGACAGATTTTTCACCGATCGAACAGAAAATTCTCTTATTTAGAAAAAATTATAATGTTCTACTTTGGATCGAACGCACTCCTACTCAAACATCGTAATATATAACATATAGTAAGGGTATTTCGGTAACTTTGTAAAAAAAAACCTAGTAAATTTACTACTAACCATGCGGTAGCTTGAATCTTTTCCATATAAAAATTTGTCATAACGAAATTTTTACTACGATAGTAATAACTTTACAAGGCCTTTACAACGGTTACCCCTAAGTGTAAATCAATGTATTTTTTTTCATAATGTGGATTTTTAGCAGGGATCTAGTTTAAATATTATTTTTTTTTTTTTATTATGCCCAAGCCCATACATTTTTAGAGTTATTTCATTCAAATTTTATTTATAATTTTTAATATAATATTGCATTAATTACCGTAAAAATAATAATCTTTGTTTGAATGTGTATGTGATGACTGATGTGTACCTCTGTATTCCTGTGCGCCAGCTATAATTCTTTGAAAGCAACCAATTTATTTATTTATTTTGTTTGTTTAGAAAGCACCAATTTATTTATTTCATATAATTTTCATTTTGCAAATTAATTGTGCGTAACTACATTAATAATGAAATATTAAATACCTACTTATCGATTTAAGAAAATGACTATATAGTGTTTTTGTAGTAAGTATTTCATTTGAAATTAAAAACAATAAAATAAAGATTCTGATATATTCCGAATGATGATTCGTGTTTCTATGTGTGTATTCAGATACATAAACTGTACCAAATATATGCATTTCCAAATAGAGAAACGTTCATTAAAGAAAAGCTCCTAAATCAGGAAAATAAACATTTTTCAGAATGCAAAAATGCATTTCGTAGAATGAAACAGATAATCGCTCTTTGGCGGAAACAGATTTTTTTGAATTTCCAATGAGAATTTTAAGCTGGTTAAGCATGCGACGTTTCTATTAGTGTCAAATCGGTAGCTTTGTAATGTTAAAAAATTAAGGTTTTGCTTAAGAACATACATTTATATGTTCTTCGTTTAATGCAATTTAACAATGTTTGCGCTGCAATTGCAAAAATGCAAAAATGTGATAAATTTTCAATTAGGTATGAAGGGATCTCTTGGTTTCCAGACCCTTTGTTATCAGTCTTTTAAACTGACATTCAGTTTCATGTAACTGAAATTAAAGATCTTACACACTTTCTTCAATATTTGTATGTGTTTATTTTATTTTAATTTCTCTAGTTTTATATATAAGTATATGTAAATATATATTTATTTGGATAACAATTGCGGGCATGTGTGATTGTGTGAGGTGCTAATGTCATGACGGCCAAATGAATGTAATCTTCTTTAAAAATATTTATTATTATTTCATATATGCTCCTAGAGGGAGGTTAGATATATTTACCTTATTTTAATAATTTAATTATTTTATTTTGAAAATACGCAGCGAAACCAATTTTACTTTTTTACATTTATAGTATTTTGTTTATTCTTTATTCGTTTTCTTTTTCTTTTTCTTTTTTATTATTATTATTATTATTTAGTGTCCCAAGGAGCATAGTGGTGCCACATATGACCGCAATTCATGACCAAATGGTCAAATGTGGCATCAAAATGACGTTAACGTGAGCAATTCTTGACCTTTGGTCATTTTGCGTTTCTTGGGGTCTGCTGTGTTGATTATATATTTATAAAATGAACATATACGGAACATACGGACATTTTCTAGTACTCACCGGTTAACCATTTGCGGTAGATTTTGATCTACCGGTATTTCATGAGAACGTTCTAGTATTCACCGGTTGATGTTAAATGCATAAAAAATTTCACCGGTAACTCTAACTGCCGATGGAACTCTTTATTTTATGGTAATGGTTAACCGGTGAGTACTAGAAAATGCCCTTCTATTTTCGATAAAAATGTTTATTGTAATTTTAAATTATAGTTTTTCTATTATGGTGGTTGGTGTGAGTATTTCAGAGTAAAATAATTTTTATGTGACCGATAGATTATTTAAGTACATTTATTTATTTCCTTTTTTTTTTTTATTTATTTATTTTTATTAAATATTTATTTTTAAAACAAATAAAAGCAAAAAAATCATATAATTTCTAAAATCAACTAAAAAGAATATTCCGAAAAGAAAATTTAAATCTTTTTTTTTTTATTTTTTTGGTATATTTTACTAAAACTGAATGAAAAAAAAAAACAATTCTAAAATAGTTGTGATTTTAAGAAAAAAATATTATAATAAGTAATTATTTTTGAAAAATTGCAAGAAACAAAACGCGGAAAACAGTTTTTTTTATGTGCATTTTTAATAAGAATAGAGCAGGACGCAATAGACACATTTTTTTTTGTTTTCTTTTTTTTTTAATTTAATTTTTTATATGTTTTTTTGTTGTTTTTAATTTAAATAATTTTTTTATTTTCTAAAGGCCACTTTTGTCAATCAGCCTAAAAACAAATATTTTCTTTTTTTGTTGTTGTTTTTTTCATATATTTTTGAATTATATTTTCTTCAAATGTTTCTCTATTTATTTATTTTTCCTATTGTTATTTTTTTGTTTGTTTCTAACGATATTAATATATATTGAGTATATTAATAATCACCTATCCAAGCGTCTTTAGAACAATTTCGTTGAATTTACCTGTTTTTATGATGGACGAGGCTATTGTACGCAAATTTAATCTATTTTTTTTTTTTTTGTTAAAATGATAGAAATGTAATAGAATCGTAAGCCAGGGCTAAATGGAAATTAAATTGAATTTTCGTTTAAAAGATATTTGTATATAAAAGATGTATTTATATAAGAAACTAGAAGAATTTACAAATATTCGAATAAGAATTTACTAAAAAAGAAAAAAAAGAAAGAAAGAAAACTCCTTTTGACTATTAATCATCATTTATAAAAAAAAAAAAAAATTTCTTCATTAAACCAAAAGCTTTTCTTCATGCGCTAAATTTCACTAAATATATCTGATAATTCAAAATATTATAAATTAATTTACAACGAAAATATTTTCGGCATTCCAGTTTTTAGATATCGCTCGAATATATTATTATCATTACATTATCCGTATTGCAAATGCATTTAAACGGCTTGCTTGCGCGATGCACATACCTTCTGCAAATAGTTGTAGACTGAAAAAGATATTGATGCAAAAACTGCAAAATTTTATAATTGCCATTCGAAAAGACTAAAAGAAATTTGAAAAAAAAATAATAATTTCACTAAATATTTATGTATTCACAATAACTAAAAATCATCAATTCGTATTACATTTCTGTCGAACATAAAAAGAGAAACCTATGAAATTCGAGCAGCGTATATATATATTTGACGAAAAGTGTGATTGTGTGAGAATATTTTGCTTTGCAATGAGTGATAGTAGGATTAAGTGTTAGTTTATATAATATGATGACAGAGAATATCAAAGTTATTTTGCAAGCTATTTAAGGATGAGATTTCTTTTATTATTTTTTCCTAAATCGAATCGAATTTATGTGCGGCTGCTCTAAAATAAAATCTGTTGCTCTATAATATTTATTATATGTATATTTAAATTTTGTATGGAGAAAAGATTTTTGGTTAATTTTCTACATGCGGTGCTTGGAAACTGCACATTTTCTGGACCTGCCATAATCTAATATCTTAGAAACATAAAGATCCCTCGACACAAAATAATTAAATTATAGTATGTATGCATCTTTATGAAATGTCATTGAAAAAAATGGTGTCATATCGTCTATAATTCATTATTTATCCATCAAATGAAACTCATATTGGGACTGTTGAAAAACTTAAATTATATAATAACCATAAAGAAAATTCATTTAAGTTGATTTCCTGTTTTTCGCAAAATTTTAAATTCAATTACTTCGGTCTAAGAATGGCTTTTAAGAAAGAAAGAAAAAATGTGTGACAAGTGTAAATTTTGAAATTGAACTATAAAGTTTTTATAACATTTTGGGCCATTTTATCGATCGCACGGTTTAACTTAAACTCAGTTTAAGCAATATTTTGTATGTTAAAAGCTAGTTTAACTATGATAGAAAAAATGACAGAAAATTAAACTAAGTTTAAACTCAAGCTAAACTAAGTTTAACTTTAAACCGAGTTTAAACTATACGATTGATAAAATGGCGATGGCCCTTAAATGAATTGACCCCCACCGTGTCCACATTTTGATCGTGAATTCGTGGGATCTTTAGGTAGCTTACGATCAAAAAAAAAGTCGAAATCAATATCTCCAGTCGAGCTCTGGGTGGTCCAAAATGAAAAATCAGTTTTCGCTAAAGAATCGAATAAGCAACAAGTACATCCCACAAAATATGATTTGTTTTTTTCGCCCCATACAAAATGTTGTGTCAATATGTAAATGTATATTATATATTTTCCATAATTTTCAAATACTTATAATTTTTTTGTTTTTTTGTTTTTTTGTTTTTTTTAATATTTTTTCTTTATTATTATTTTAAATTTAGAATATTATTCATATTTATATATTTTATATATACATACATATATATATTTATATTTATTATTATTACTTCATCATTCTTCTCTTCATTTCTAATTTTAATGTTATTTTAATAATTAATTAAATAAAACTCTATATTTAAATTTTATTCTCAAATCACATCAAATCTTTTTCTATTTCCATTTGATAATTTAATAAATATACAGGATACGTGTAATATTTTAAATACTGTCCCCAGCAACTTTTTTTTCTCTCTTTAAATATCTATAATATATTATGAATGATTGCGAGGTCCTACCATAAAGATTCAAATAAATATTGAGAAAGATCAATTTTTGAGAACTTGATTTATATTAAAAATTTCAATTATATACACATAAAAATATTTGATTAATACGAACAATAAATATAATTTTTCTTTGCTAGAGTGAATCGCGTTCTCACTATAACTAAAAAAAAAATCAGAAGAAGCGATTAAATATTGTTCCAATTGCAAATGGACTCTTTATAAAAATATCTTTCATTTGTACCTTCCTATAAAAACAAAAAAAAAGTGAAATGGTCGAAATATTTATACCCATTTTTATACCAATTTCTATTAAACAATTTCATCATCAAGTTTATGATCAATCGCGACAACAAGGAAAGAAAAGTGCTGGGCATTATTAACTGTTACGAAGCCTGTATATTTATTTACATATATATACATATATATACCGATTCAGGCAAGACTGCGCTGCTTTCTTGCTGCCAATCATAAATACTCTTCTTAGGCGCTGTTCATATATTACGTAACGCAATTTTGGTCTTTTTTAGACTCCTCCCCTCCCCATTGTAACATTTTTTATATGAAGTTTTTTTTTCTTTTATATGAAGCGTAACACTTCACCAAACCCCCCCTCCCCCCAAAAGCGTTACGCAATATATGAACAGCGCCTTACGGATAATAGAGACAATATCGATTGGTAGACCACATGTGCTACAGGGTTTTCACTTCAAATTCAACCTTTTGCAAATGAAATTCAACCTTTTGCAGATCAAATTCACTCTCTTGCAAACCAAATTCAATTTGTTGAAGAAGAAGTTGAATTTGAAGTGAAAAACCTGTAATTATGTCACCAACAAGAGAGTTAGCCATTCAAATTTTTAATGAGGCCCGAAAATTTTACATACATACATTACATACATACATATATATATTTATATATTTAATTACATGTGCTGTGTTTTCTTAAATATACCATTTTTTTTTGTTTGTTTTTTTTTTTAAAATAATAAATGTTTTCAAAATATTTTGTAATAATTTGTATTTTTGCTATTAAAGAAAAAATTTAAATAAAAAAAAATATTTTTTTTTTATAAAATTAATTTTCATTAATTTTATTTTTATTTATTTATTTATTTTTTTTTTGTTTGCTTTAATATATAATTTTGTTTTGCATTGCCATAAATGTAGGAAATTGAATTTAATTTTTCCCTCTTTTTATTATTATTATTTAGTTTTTTTTTTTTTTGGATACGGGCCAGTAAGTAAGTTGTATTTAATAATTTTTTTTTAAATTTATAGATTATTTTTAATTATCTATTTTTGTTTGTTTGTTTGTCTCTTCCAAAATAAATTTTTTGCTACATTACAAAAGAAAAGTAAAAAAAAAAAAAACAACAAAAAAGAACAACTGAAAACAAATTTATAGTTTTTTCTACTTCACCAAAAATAAAATATATGATCTTATATAAAAACACGAGTTAAAATCAAAATAAAAAACTTATAAGCAGTTACAATTTTTTTTTCTCTTTTAAATTATTATAATTGATGACTTTCCGTTAAATTTAAGGGCTATGCATTAACCCCGATCAACCACTGAATATCGACCTATAACGAACGGTACGGACCTTAACGAAATCTTTAAAAATCTATAAAGATATATAAAGATCTTTAAAGATTTCGTTAAGGTCCGTACTGTTCGTTAAAGGTCGATATCGAGTGGTTGATCGGGCACATCATTTAAAAAATTTGGAAATTCCGATATTATGATTGCTGTTATTATATAAATTTCATGACACCGCGCACAGTATTATTTGCAAATGTATTTTAAGTTTACCGAGATTTTCATGAAAAATTAATCAAAGCAAAATATGAATTGGAAAGAATAAATAAATTAAAATGTTGGAGCAGCCTCAAAATATTTTGCAACAAAAAATGTAAGGCCATTAATTTTTCGTGATTATTTTAATAAACTATTAATCACCACCCGATTCATATGTTCTACGTGCAAATTAAAATGTCTATGTTATAATTGCAAATATTGGATTGAAGTTTGATGTTTAGTTTCGCCGTCAGACAGTTAGTTATGTGTCGCGGCACGGGAAAAATGACATTCGATCATTGTTTTAGTTTTATTTAAAAACTTTCAAAACTGTTGAACATATTTTTGTACAACTGTCATTTTTCCCGTGGTCGACGACTGGTCACAAACAGAGGTACAATTAATTCAATACAAATTAATTATTTTAATATATTTATTTATTATTTTAAGCCAATCAAATAAAATCAAAACAATTCCTTAATTGATAAAATAATGTTTATTATTATTTTTTTATTTTTTAATTATTATTCTTTATTCTGTGAACGACCACAACCACATAATGTAAAGTGGCTTTTTTATTAGTTTTATACCTTACAGCAATTTTAATTTTAAATTCTTTATTAACACAAACAAAATCAGGACAAAATTTAACGAATAATTAAGAATTGAAATAAATTTGAAAAAGACGTGAGCAACGGCCCTTAAATTTGTGTGTTTATCTTGGAAATTAAAAAAAAAAAAAAAATGTTTGAGAAAAAGAATAATGAAAATATAATTATAAACTACAACTGAAACGACATTCAAATTGATTTTAGAAAACTAATTAATAATTCATTATTAATTAACTAATTAACTAATTAACTAATTAACTAATTAATAATAATAATAATAATAATAATAATAATAATAATAATAATAATAATGATAATAATAATAATGATAATAATGATAATAATAATAATAGTCATAAAGTTAATTATAATAATATTAATCAATAATTATAAAAAAAAAAAAAAATTAATCACATTGGTCAGAGATTGGCCTGGAGTGGATCACAACACATATATATATATAAATAATACCCGCTCAGCAGGATGATTGTACCATCCCCAGCACACTCACATTACTAGCCCCACCCAAAAAAAAAAACACAAAAAAATGAAATGAAAAAAGAATCGAATTGAATTGAATCGAATCGACTATGCAGTTGAATGTGTTGCTGATTGGGAATTATTAGTACAGCTAATACCAAGCGCAACGCCACGAACATTTAATTGATCACGTTGCACAATACCCGATTCAGGCTGTGTACATATTGGTTGTATATTAACATCTCCATCAATTGTATGATCATCACTAAAATTTGTTGTCGATATTGTTGATGATGATAGTTGTGTTGATGTTGTTGTATTTGTTATTGTTGACGTCGTTGACGATAATGATGCTGTTGTAGTTAATGACGATTGTAATAGGGTATTTTGTGAGTTTGACTCGGAACTAGATAGAGATGGTGGTTGTTGTGGACATGATGGATCGTCAGTTAGACGTAATGCAACTTCTAAGTCACGTAAAATATCAGTTTCTTTGGTTTCTATTAAATTGAAACGCCTGTAATAAAAAAAATAATAATATTTATTTAGTTTAAATTAAAAAAAAAAAAACAAATCGATCAATTAACATACTTGTGTAACGCTGTTAAATGGGCAAATGTTAAATTTAAATGCGAATGTAAACCTAATAGGGCTATTTCCCGAAAATGGGCCGCATATAAATGAGCAATCACATGAAATAACAATCGTAGGATTTTCCTAGCGATACTTTCAAATGAATTAGGAAATTCATTGGCATATTTTGTGGGAAATATTGACTCATCGCTAACAGTTTTCTGTGTAAATGTCATTACATAGTCGACATATTGGGGCGCTGCCACACGAGTTTTTTTCCCTTTCTCATCAAACCATAAGTACATTCTAAAAAAAAAAAAACGAAAAAAACATTAACAACAAAGAAAATATTAAATAAATAAGTGAAAAATGTTGGTAAATAATTTTAATTTATGAATTTTACTTACCTATTACCCGGTCCTGTCATGTCTGGACATCCGGATGTTGTACAAAATTCGCTTATTGTGCCATAGACTAAATTTACATGCTCAAATAGTGCCAACGCTAAAAATTTAGGAAAAAAAAAATTAATATTAATAATTTAAATTAACTCTAATTAATTGTAATCGCAATAATGGAATATTTGGATATCGTTGTCTACGAGTGTTAAATCTGTTAAATTGAAATTCTATAATAGGCATTTTTATTAAATGAACGAACTTTTAAAAAATTTAATACTTTTTTTTAGTCATTTTCAAATATCTTTATGACATAGACGACGACTTTGTCGCAGTGTATGTGGGGCCATTGTCAAATAAAAAAATCATAAATAAAAAAAATCGTGAGAGCAAAAAAAAATTTCAACAAAAGTCGCGCTGATCTTCTTCCTTTTTTTTTAGTCAACCATATTATACTAAAATTAGCTGTCGTTGTCCTTTAAGCGAGTTTTAGAAAACTAAAAAAGATACTAGTTCTTTAAAATACTGCGAGAAAAACCGCACTGTCACCTAACCAACTTTTGGAAAACTGAAAAGCGTTACGTATTCTCCACAATCGAAGTAGGATTTTTATTTTTTCACAATCTCAGGGGAGGATACTCCCTTCACTACCATAAAATGCGCATGCTGATTAGTTTAAAATATTTATTTTTTACTAAATCACTTCATAATTAAGCAAATATCGAACGAATTACGTTTTTAAATGATGTTGCAAAAAGGAAATTAAACTTTTTTTTGTATTCCTACGTGTGTGTGGTGAACTGAGCTGTTCTGGTGTATGTGGGCTTCGGGCTTCGCGCCTATGCTTTATGATAATGATGGACATGGAAGGACATGGACATCTCTATTGTGTCCATGCAGAACTTTTCTAAATACTAATAATATTTTTATTTATTTTTTTAAATATACAAAATTGAATAGCATGAAAAAGTAAAGAAATGATTTTTTATGACATTTAATTTCTTGACTTTTAGACATCGATAAATACAAACATATACCTACATAATATTAATATAGTATTAAACTAAACAAACTAATTTAACGTTTAAAGAAAATTAATAATACTTTAAATACCATAAAATGATTTTTAAAATGACTAATTGACTTGACGACATTCAATAAAATTTAATTGTGAAATATTAAAAAAAATAAATAATTATTCTCCCAATTTCAGAGCTGAATGATGAATGCTTTGTTTTCGAATATTTTTCCTGATTTATTTTTAACAATTACTGGTTCTAGTTTAACAAATTCAACAAATCTATTTTTAAACAATCATAAAATTACGGCATGACATATTTCGATCGTTATGTTCGTCGCATTGCCGTCATATTTCATTATAAATATTTATTAAAATATTTTATAGCCAATTAATGGTCAACACAGCAATGTGCGAACCCAATTTTTAATTTAATACCGAATATTATGTAAAAGTTCAGCATTGATTTTGTATGTTAGAGCGAAAAAAAAAGAAGAAAAAGAAATGACTGCATGTAAAAGAAAAACACAATTTCGATATTAATTTATTAGCTTTGGCAGACATTGCCGCTCGAATTAGTAATTTTATATCTAAAAATTAATATCTATTACATCATACATAGCATAAATATTAATATCCACCCATCAACATCGCATTAAAAATATATCCTATTACAAGCAGAGAGGGTTGCTCATGATCTTCTGTTCTATTCATGTTTTTATGGAAATATTTTAAAATACATAATTATTTTTCGTGCAATACCATCTACTGACAAAAATTGCTGTAAATATATTCTTTTTTTTCTTTTTTTGTATTTTTATAAGAACTGAGTGAACGGATCCGCATGATGATGATGATGGCGCTCTAGGCAGATTTTTTTTTTCGATTTGTTCATTATTATTTAAGATATAAGAACAAAGTCGCGCTCCTTAACCTTAGATAAAAATTTCAATTTTCGCGCTCCCTATCCGTAGCTGAACATTTTAATCTTCGCTTTCTTGTACATAAAGCATTTTTGCGCTCTCATCATCGATTTTGGCGCCCGTTACATTTGGGTCTTTAGGCTGTAGCTTGCAGAGCATTATTCAAATTTAATATGTATCCTCATAAATATGTTGTCTTAATTTAGATTAGATGTAATTATTCGGTTATTAAAAAAAACAAAATTATTCAAATAACATAAAAGTAAATGATGCAAATTGCACAGGGCAATGTTCGAAATTAACTTATTAAAATAATATATCGCAGAGACTAAAATAAGAGGTAGATGCGCCAAAAACGGGTAGTTGCAAAATTAAATGGATAGTTGCAAAACGCCTATTTTATCAAATTTAACTGAAATACATTTTTTGGGGTTTTCACTCTATCTCAATTCTTTAGATGTATCGCCCTCTGAAAACAAAAGCGTGTGAATCTATGCCGTGTATGCAATTTTGTGCATAGGGGGAAGTAGGGGTGTTACCCCCTTAGGATTTAAAAAAATTACGCTCTGTCGACTTTGGACAAAATATTACCTTTTCTAAGTTTGAAAAAATTACCCTATCTCGATCTTGGAGGACAAAATAGTTTTCCGAAAGTCGCTTAGGGAGCAGTGTGGGGTAGTTGCTTAAAATCCTTATTTTAGCCTCTGCTGAATATATGCATTAACAAATGTAGTTGTTTCTACAATATTTCACGGGATCTTGATTGCAAAATGCCAGCTGGCACTAGTATTTATATAATTATATAATGTCGGTAACTCAGTTTAACAAGTAAATAAATTAGAGTTGCAAGTATGACTTGAAAACTTAAATAAAGGTTGATGATTTCTAAATCATTAAAATTTAGATCAACCAATTAAAAGAAAATTCCTAAGCAAACCGATGAGATATTTTTGTTTTTATCAATATTTCTATCTGTTTCCGTAATTGAAAACCGATGCCCTAGAAGTTGGTTAACCAACCTTGAACATTTTTAATATCGAACGAAAAAATTCATCTGCTTGTGCCAAAAAAATGTTTATAAATAATTTTCAAATGTAATCTAATAAATCAAATTTCACTTAGTTTTCATTAAAACAAGAAAAACAAGCTGCCAATGGATTGGTACACGACTTCATTTTTGTAAGGAGAAAAAAAGTGGACAAAACCGCCGAAAAGAAAAAGAAAAAAAGGGAGCAGTACCACCCGAAAAACCATAAACAGAAAAACAAATATTTAAAAAAACCGTCAGTATGTATATTTGTGTACATCGACCAACAAAATCGGCCGGGCCAATCTGGAGATCCGGAAAAAGTGCATGATTTTAGCCATTTTCAACTAACTTAGATCGAAACGTCATCTGCTTGTAAACACTACAAAATTAGTGGTTCAGTCAGTAAACCAATACCTAACCTCGAATGGTGCGCGACCTCATCGAATGAATTGACTAGTTTCAGTTCAAAAATAAACTGAAATCATGTCCTAATTTTTTTCAAAATTTCGCAAAAATGAAGTAAAACATTACCAAAAATATTATGTATTAATAAAACAAACATGATGAAAATATAATCGAATTATTTTACTATGAAACGATATATTTAAAGTACAGTAGGTAGGTAGGTACAAAACAACGCATCTTGTTAGTTTAAAAAGCCAGAGTTAAAATAAAATCGATTTTAATTTTTATGCAAGTCATATAATAAAATTTCTTGGCAATGTAACTTCTTCTCATCTGCATTACATAAAAGGTAGAATATAATAAACTTTTCAAAATCATCATCATCGCATTGTTTGCCTATTTTTAATTGTTATTTTTTTATTAATTAAAATTAAAAAAGTGAAAAATAATAATCAAAAATTTCTATATAGAATTCAATTTTTGTAATGAATATTGCCTTCACAATATGACTGCGCAAACGGTAACCGAAAATATTAATATAATTTTAATGATTTATATAAAAATATAATGATAGAAAAACTAATGAGATAAATTTGGATAAATCACAACAAACAATATACGTAAAATAATAGGGAGTTTGCGAAATCGACGTACGAGAATTTACGTAAGTCTCCGTAACTCGTTTGCGTGGAAAATCTCACGT